>JANIJG010009874.1:0-35167 GCA_024611175.1 Megaceryle torquata
CTTTCCTCCTGACACTCAGCCCTCAGATATTTATAAACATTTATCAAATCCCCTCTCAGTCTTCTCTTCTCCAGACTGAAAAGCCCCAGGTGTCTCAGCCTTTCCTCATAAGGCATGTGTTCCAGTCCCTTAGCTTCTGTCACTCAGCTCCTTTTCCACATCTTACAGAATGCCTTGGTATTAAGAAAGCAAGCCAGGATGCAGAATGTATTTATTGCCAATGTACCTCAGAAAGCTCCATTTGCTGTAAGGTAAGCAGCTTTCTTGCAGTTCTCTCCTGTATTTTACCCATGGAAGTTATGATTCGTTAGGAGAAGGTGGGCTCTCAGTTCACCTGTGTAAACATCTCAGCATTTTGTTTCCTAGGACTACATCAGATCTAGATGCTTCCACCAACAGATAATCTCTATAAAAAGTACAGAATAAACCTTTGGCTCACATGCAAAGCAGTTACTTGTTCAAGAGTTCACACGGAAGTCACAGATGCTCCCCAGTCTCCTCCCTCATGTCCTTCCACCACAATAATTTTTTCTGAAGTTGTAGTTTAGTGAATTGCACAGCTCTTTGAAAGGAAGAAAATCCTTCAAGTGTTCCATGCCCTTCATTTCCATACATTAAGCTGCTACACAACCTTCTCCTGCCATTTCTTATTCAAGTTGCATACATGTGTTTCCACATTCATGCAAGTGTTTCTGGTTTCTGCCCCACAGCCAGGCATTTAATAGGAACACATTTATCTTCCAGCATCCCATTAATAGTACTGAACAGAGAATATTACTTTTGAATGGCAGACTGCAGTGCCTTTAACATCATTAAAAAAAAAAATAAGAGAAAGAAAAAAACAAAACCAACTTTTACAAATAAATTTTTAAAATAATTACAAAAAAATCAAAATCTTCACCAACTTCCTTGAAAGGATCCCCCTGGAGCAGGGAATTGTTTGGAGTTGTTCAGTAGCTGCAATAAACCTACTTTGCGAGTGGAGGCTTTGTGTCTCCTTTTAGTCTCCTGTGCAAGTGCTTTCCTAATGTCTGTAAGGCAGTCAAGGCATCCAATAATACATCAGTAACTTTTAATTAATGCAGTGACCAAGCCATAACAACTATGGACTGATGCTATTCTAAAGTAAAGAGTCTAAACAAGTTATCCCATAATCCATCTTAATATAGACTGAGAGTCACAGGCAGCCACTGGACTAATAATTGTTCAATTCTCCATTTTCTCAGCAAGTGCTACCAAGGATTAAGAACATCTTGAAGGATGTCTTCAGTAAATTAAAGAGCCTTTTAAGGGCTATGCAGATCAGACTCCTTCTGAGTAGAGGCTGCATTGGTAACAATTTTTCTGAATTAAATGATAAGTCAGACCTGGGGATGAGATTTACATGTGGGTGATAGGACAAGGGGCAATGGTTTTAAGCTAGAGCAGGGTAGATTTAGATTGGACATTAGGAAGAAGTTCTTTACTCTGAAGGTGGTGAGACACTGGAATGGGTTGCCCAGAGAAGTTGGGGACACCTCATACCTGAGAGTGTTCAAGCCAGCCTGGACAAGGCTCTGAGCAACCTGGTCCAGTGGAAGGTGTCCCTGCCCACGGCAGGGGGGTTGGAACTCGATGATCTTTACAGTCCCTTCCAAACAAAACCATTCCTTGGTTCTATGATAGTTTAATGTGCAGCAGGTGCAGTACAGGGAAGCCCCGCTGTAATATTGCTTCATTTCTTCCACAGTTACAATTACTAGGGAAAAGGAAATTTTTCACACATAAAAGATTAGGGTTGTGTGATGTAAAAAAATGACCCTGGAAAGTCTCCCTGTTTCAGTCTAAGATGCAGTGAACAAATTTCCTAATGAGTGGAAGAGCACATATAAAGCTTTTTAGGCATGTAATTGTAATGAAGACAGAGAAGATGTAATTACCAGAAAAGAAGAGACTGCTGAGCCATTTCAGAGTATTTCCAACAGAATTAAATAGACCTCTGAAGATTTCAGGACTGTCTCTACAGTAATACCATTTGTATCAGATCCTGAATATTCTCACTGTATAGAACAAAGCCTTCTGGACTTTGGAGGAATATAATTTCTGTTGAAGCTCATTCATTATTCTGGTCAAAATCTACTGATCTCCTCACCAGAACCTGGCAAGTTCAGGACAGGAAATCTTTCACAAGCTACTTAGGTAAAAAAGGGGAAAAAAAAAAAAAAAACAAAACCAAACCCACACCTCAAAATCCTCAAACCCCAAAACAACTGCAACAAAAAACAACTCCAAACAAACAAACACATAAAACCCAACACTGCTTTGGTGCTGTTCACTTCAGTTTAATACCATATACTCAAAGCTAGAATTTGGGCCAGACAAAATATTTCACATCACGTGAAAAGAAGTACAAAGCCTCAACATGAGAAAAACCCACCTGATATACACAATATTTACAAGCTCAGTGTCAGTAGAAGCAGCAGCAATGTGTTATGTGGGACTACCATCAGTGTGATGCACATAAGAATGATCCACAACGCTCTGGCCTTAGGGCCCACATGGTGACAGAGCCCCAGCACAACCTCTTCTCAAAGCTTCTCTAATGATCTAATTGGTAACGATCCATCCTCAAAAGATTACAAAACAGCTTAGACTTGGAAATTCCAGCAAATAGCCAATCACACTTCTCCAAAATCAGTTAAGGCCCTTTTTAATCAAATACTTTGTTTGAAACAGTTCCCCTTAGTGCAAAATGAGGGGAAAAAAAAAAACAACAGTTCAAGCAGCTCAAAACTCATTCTTCTGGACTACATCATTAAAATGCAACTATGTCAGAGGTATGATGAGTATATACAAGCTGTATAGCTTTCCTTAGGAGAATACTCTCATACCATATACTTGGCCCTTGAATTACAAATAATTGAGGTTGGAAGGGACTTCGAGAAGTCTCTAGTCCCATTTTCTGCTCAAAGCAGGGCCAGCTCTAAGGTTAGAATAGGCTGCTCAGAGCTTTGTCCAGTCAGGTCCTGAAACTTCCAAGGACAGAGACCATACAACTTCTCTGGGCAGCTTGCTGCACTGCCTGCCTATCCTCACTGTGAAGAAGCTATTTCTTATATCCAGAACCTCTTCCTTAAGAAATTTCTACGATAAACAATACTTGGGATACCCACCAACTAGCAGCTCACTGTTTCACAAAAGATCAGTGTCTGAAACCCTTTAATACCCTAGAAGAAGGAATAAAATCCAGGTTGTGGAGAACAAAAGCAGATAGGAAACACAGAGGAAGAGGAAAAACTACTAAACTATATTCATAGATAAGGGTGGTACAAAGGACAGATATCAATTAAAAAAAAAAAAAAAGCATCCCACCTGACATTGATAGTAAAAGACTCCAATCTTAGGCACACAGTTATTCACCCTGCAAATTACTTGTGGGAATCATGTTCTATCACCTGTCTTCCAGATATCTTCAATCCACATGCCTATCTCCAAGCCTTGCTAAAGTCAGTGGAACTGTTAATGTGTTATTTTAGAAAGACCCAAGAGCTTAAACAGTCCCTACTTACCAAGTTCTACTTCAATTGTATTGTTCTTCGGATAAATAAATTCTGGTCTCATCTGCCGTGGTCGTTCTAACAGCAATAAAGGAAAGAAAAAAGTCTTCAGGCAAGAAGAGTTCCACAACTTACCTGAATTAGTAGTTTTACAATGTTTTTGGTTTATTGTTTGGTACTAATGTAGCACCATAATTACTACCAGTTTCAAAATTTACAACAGAAAATCTCTCGTAGGATTCTCTATCCAAATTATTTTAGCTCCCTGGTTAATAAAAGGCTTACACTTACCTTAAAAATAATTTCTAAAAACAAAATCTCAAATTTACTGGCAGTTGGTATAGAAAAGTAACACAAAACCAGAATACAAAACCAAAAACTGTGATTAATTTTGTCAGAGAGATGGATAAGGAAGAGGGCTTGTATCAATGATCTTCAAATCAGGTAAGAATCTATTTAAAAGTAAACAAATACATATTTAAATTGGGCTGGAACTGTATCATTCTGCACAATGTACAGACTTGCTGCAACCCACTGTTTTTATATAGCCAGTGTCAGAATTTTGATTTAATCTAAGAAGACGAACTGCTTCCAGACAACTTTTCTGATAGCACTGTTATCATGGTACTGGTCAGGTCATCAGCAACATTGCCTATAACACCCCAATCACAATGATCACAGCAATAAATGACAGTACTGGGAGAGTGAGACAGCCATTTCTGAGCCCTGTGTACAGAAAAGCATGACCAAATACCAACAGTAAGCCAGTCCTTTCCAGAAGAAGATTTATTAAATTTATGGTATTTATACAGCTTGTGACATTCCCATCAACTGAGATGCTACTGAATTTTGTAAGCAAATTCACCAATAGGACCACAAGCAGGTGTCTTGCTCTGATGGTCTCAGCAAAAATTTTGCCTTTTCTTTTTTCTCAATTCTCAATTCCCCAAGACAATTCTTCTTCAGAAGCAATGATCAGGAATAGCAACGTGCATTATTGTATTTTCATTTTACATTCAAAAAAAAAAAAAGATTTTCAACTCTTATTTCACAAAGGTGAAAAGTAACATGCCATGGAGCTTATGCCTGCGTAGAAATATGTACAGCAGAGACAAAAAAAAGAAGATAATATCCTCAATGAACTCACCTTTAACCTCCAGACTCATGGTTCGTGACACATTGTATTGTTTTCCCATATATGTGTATACCATACGGCATGTGTAGTTTCCTCTGTCTTGGAGAGTTACATTGTGAATCAAGACAGCATTTTTACCCTCTGCCAAAAGAAGTCTCTTGTCTTCAAGAAATCCAGGTTTACACTCCTAAACGTATCAAAAGTACCTGTTATTTAAGGGAACTAGTAATCTGATAATTCAATAGATACATTACTGAACTTTAGTGATTATTAAAATACTTGCCAAATACTGAAGTTTTTGAAAGCCCCTATGTGGGTTCTTATCCAAACATCACTACACTCTAACATGAAGCCTGATGACATCTTGCAGCATTTGTACTTTTTAAAAATCACTGCAATCAATCCTTTAAGTTTTACAATGCTGCCTTTGAGTTCACATTCTTTGTTTAATAGCTTGACAATTATCTATCTCAGGTGTACTGGAAGTGTAGCAGAGTTGCATTCCTACTGCACTGAGATGAGCAAGAGGTGCTGCAGCAGTGCCTCGTGCTGCTGGCTGTATTAATGTGTCTGTGGCAGTGCCAACACAGTGAAAAATGTCCTTCTCTTCCCTGACCTATAAGCGGTGTAGAATCACTTCATCTCAAAAGAAGATGTATAGGTGCACCACCAAGGTTATTTAACATGCATAGACCCATGTAGCTACCTTAACATCAGCATCAGATCTAAAAATTGACCTACTTCAGAATTTTACCTTAACACGGACAAAATACATGGTTCTAAGCTTGCATAGACTACAGAGCATCTTGGCAGAATCAGAGCAAAGAGGTGTAAGAATTTCACACCACGATCAACAGATGCAACACACCTGATGTTTTATGAAACTGAAATAATTATGTAGAGACTGGTATTTAAGGAAACATACAAGTTTTTAAACTTACCTATATAAAATAATAGAAGGATGAACTAGATTTTCACAAATCAACAACACAAAACATGTTTTTGACTCTGGAAAGACTTGAAATCCAAAAATGGACAATTGCTTTTTTTAAATATGCCTCCCATATACCTCCCCAATAGTACAGCAAGACAGATGCCTTACTCAAGCTGGAGAGAAAATAAACCTTCCCTTCCAAAAGCTATTTTCCACAGTTGCATCATTACACATTTTAATTAGATTTTTTCATATCTTGTATATCTGAAATACATGTGCACAATACCTTATACCAGTGTACTTCAGGCTGATTATTGTCTTTATCTTTAAAATGTTCTAGATCAGGGCATATAATCTTTCCAGTATTTGTGCTCATCACTTTCTGTTCAAACTTCATTCTTCCGTTAAAACACAAATCGTTATCATTCTTAAAAACTGTCAAATGTATCGATTTTTTGTTAGAGTTGTTAAGGCCTCTGTAATGAGAACAGCGGACAGGTCATTAACAATAAAAGTCTTTGTTTCCAGCAAGTCAAGGATTTTATAGAGAGGGACTTCACTTCAGCATCTCCACCAGCCTTGTTTCTAACACCCCTGCTACAGCCTCCCTGGCTTTTAAACACCATCCTCAGCTTCTCATTCCCCATTCCAGACCAAGAGATGAGAATACACTCTGATTGTGTGTTGTGAGAAGAAGTGGGGTCTGCTCTGGAAGTACCAGAGAGGACGCCAGGACTTCTCAGAGCTGATGCTCTATGGAGCCCACAAGCATCAACCCAGCCTTGCCATTTTCAGCACTACATTTGCCAACATACAGTAGTGCAGAGTAGCCCACAATGTATCTGCAGTGGAACACCCTCAGTGCAAAATGAACAGAAGACAGGTTCTTCTCAGCATTCCTTAGAGGGATGAATCAAGAAAAACAGGCTGTACCTCTTAGCAGAAGTGAAACAAGAGTTTTTGAATAACATAAACATCAAAGGGCAATATCAATGTGAAATGACTTCACACCAGGAGCTCACACGAATCTGTAGCTTTGCAGAGGACAGATGGCACTAGAAACAAGATGCCTATGACAGAAGTAAAGAAGTACTTCCTATTAATTTCTCAACACTATGCTAAGGAAGAAGCTTCCAGAAGAGTGAGCTGTGTGTTTTGAGAGTCCCAACTTCAACTTTATATATACTGCACCCTGACAAGCTCTGTAATGAAAGTTTAAGTGACTGCTGCACAAAACGTAGCCTACAGTTAGCACAACTGAACTTCAGCAAGTTTTTTGTCCTGCTGACATTATGCAAGCCAGGGATGTGAGGTGCCTGTGGGAACACATCTCATAGCTAGAGTAACTAGAAACACAGCAGGAAGGCCTAAATTAACATTATTTAGCTGGGTAGCTTTGAAAGGACTACATTTCTTCTAACTTCCAATTTTATCTTTGCTATCAACTCTGGAGCAGGAAGGTGCAAAGGCCCAAGACCTGTTTCTACACTGAAGGTTTTGCTGATCACTGTTACTACACTCACAACCCAAATCCTTTCAGCATGACTGACATACCGTATGCACACAAGTACACATAACTACACACTACTGAAACAAATTTTGGGTCACTCGAAAGGGCTACATTTGCTGTTCTCAGTAAGCTGTGGCAAGATTGTTAATAATAATAATAATATTGTTATGCTTTAAGAGTCTTCTGTATGAATCACTTCTTACAGTGCTACGCGTGTGGAATACTAGAAAACAAAAGGCAGCTCACAGAAACAAAAAGCATAGTCAAAATGGTGCTTTTAACTGATCTAAGCTGAAACCAAAAAATTCTGTACGCTCAAGTTCCACAAATATCACACTTGTAAGCATTAGCAACCCAGTTGTTTCCCTCCTCCCTTCCTTACCTTACAACACATTCATAAAGTCCAGAATCATCCAGTGTCGCAGGAATAAACCAAAGTAAGCCCTCTCGCTGGTGGATCCTGGTGTCTCTCTCTGTGGTTACTGGTGTAGTACTACCATTTTTGTACCACGTCAGATCGTAATCAGAGTGAAGCATTGGCAATGTAATTATTGGGCAACTAATAACTGTAGGCTCTCCAACAAGTACAAAGTAATCACAAATAACGCATTCTTCTATTAAAAAAATAATCAAAATCAATGGTTTTAATCTGTATACTTGTATGTTTTAGAAGTATTATTATACATTCCAAGTTACACAGAATTAGAAAATAAACTTTTTGTAACAATTAACCATTAAAAGATTGCAAGGTTACTGTTTTTTTCTTTTTTAGCACTTCCTGGTTGAGGATCTAAAACACACACTTCACAAGCTTAAACCACATCTTCCCTCTATTAAGGTAGTCAGAAACAGGCACAAGTAAGTCCAATAGCCCAACCAGAGTATAAGATGATACATGGGATTCACCAGGCAACGCAAGCGTCACAACTCACCTGGCCTCTCCTTGTTCCTTGAGCACATTAGTACTTTTTGCAAAATTACCAGAATCTTAATGTATATGCTAACTATGAAAAGCATGGTGGAAACAATAGCAGTGCAGAGCTCCTGAAGCACAGGACAGTATAGAATGAGATCAAGACCTCAACACATCAAAGAAGTCTGTGAACCAACATGTCATAATACAAGGGAAATTTGGAGAGGTGCAGTATTTAGATTAAGAAGTCTTGACTATATGTATTATCTCCTTTACTAACACTTGCAATTTCTGTCATCTTTATCCAGAAGGTGCTTTGAATTATGCACTTTATTCTTAACGTCACATGAAAGGTAAGCATAAACAGAATTTTTATAATTATGGCTGTGTAACAAGCTGACAAGACAATCATGCAGCCTGGCAAGCAGTTTTTTTAAACATCAGCCAGAAAAAACAACAAAAAAACCCCAAACGACCAACCAAAAAAACCCCAAACAACCAACCAAAAAAACCCCCCCAAAAAAAAAAAAAGCCACAGAGAAAGAAGAACAGATACTGCAAGAAGTCATCAAGAACCCAAATCTGCCAGTGGAAGCCACCTGGAGAATACCAGTTTAGCAAAAAAGAGTAGGCCATATGGCTATAAAGCAGATTCTACAAGCTTCCACATTTTCACATACATCTGCAACACTAAATTCCCATGAAACTGCAAAACATCTGACTGATTTTACAAATCTTCCTGAATGACCATATAAATCTAAAGCTAATGTATTGAATAAAAAAAAATAAATAAAAATAAATTCTTCAGTAAATTTTCCAATCCCACCACCTTCCTATCACCTAATTTAAAGATTTCCAAGTAGGTGCCTATGGACCTTAAACTATACAGAGACATTAAACAGCTTATGTCTAGAGCCACAAGATGAGCATCATTAATTTATGTAGTTCTAAAATTTACTGAAAAATCATATCTGCCATTAAAAATATTACTAATTAAGTGTAAAAGGAAACTGACCCCTATTGCTTGAAAGCTATAGCATGTTTCTTAAAGAAGGCATGTGAGCTAGCTTTAAGGAAGCAGATCTTTTTAGATTTTCTTCATAGGAATCAGGAAGAGGCTAATCAAAGCCTCAGTATCCTAAATTTATGTGGCTAGATTTAAAAATATTTATGTCGATGTGTCTATTCCATCCCCAGTGCAACTTCAATCCAGGAAGAGGTATTCAGCATACCTTCAACACACTGAAGCAAAACCAAACCTCAAATCCACTATCTGCTCTCAACAACTATTTTCTACCAAATACATACAACTTGTCTCTTGTAGTTTTTCTTTTTTAAAATTGTAATTTCAGCAATGTATTTAACTTACCAGCATTGAACAGAGGTATCAGTAGAACAAGGTGACCAATGAGCAAAAATGTAGATGTCATCTTTTGCTGTAAAGAAGATTTTTTTTTTCTATTAATGATGTACAAGTGCTCAAGCTGCACTGTCCTCTGCACCCTGAACTACTTAAAAAAAAAAAATATTCAGAAGAATTAGTCATCTTGGGGAGGGAAAAATGGGTTTGGCAATTTAGTCCCAGCCTTTGAAGATTTCAACTACAGCAACTGTTAGCCTCTATAGAAGGCTGCTCAGCTTTCTACTGGAATATTTCCAAATTTCTACTGGAATAACTCTTGCATAGTGTAATTTTCTTTTGCCAGCATAGTTAAGCTTTAAAAACCCCCAAACCCACCAGAATGAGGTTTCATTCTTTGAACTTCTCTTGTACAGTTGAGGCAGCACTGCTTTTAAGAGCAGATGAATTTTTAATTCTTTGCAGGAGGACACACTGTAACTCCAGTATGATCTGACACTTAAGTTTGTGTCTGAAGTCAAATGTGTGGAAACCGCAGCTAAAATGATTTGTTGTGGTGAGACACAAAGCAAAGTGTTAAAGAACTGTATTTTCACTTCACACCTCAGGTCATCCTTGCAGCTTTCTTCCACAAAGACAAGACTGAATAGATTCCCACTGCCCTCATGGCCTCCATGGCACATGGCTTCCATGAAACCTCTAAATCTTAAACAGGTCCTGCTCCCCTCTCAGATGTGCCTACTTTTTCTTCCCAAGACATCATCAGAGCCCTTCCCAAGCCTTCTACTGCCAGCCAGCTAGCAAGCACTTAACCCTTCTGACAGCTTCCTGCAGGCTAAGGTCTGCATTTAGCTGTCTTGATTTTCCTCTGTTCCCAAGTATATTACATGCTGCTGCCTCTCACTGTAAAGCAACCTGGTTTCTCACACAACAATCCACTGCAAAATATTCACTGCATGTGTCCTAGTTAATATCAGCCTTCTACCCAGTCAGAAGTGGTTGGAAGAAAAGACAATACCCCCAAAAAAAACCACACATGACCTCTACTTACTTTTGTAACCAATGTAGTTCACTTCAGTGACAATTAAGTCATACCAGCTCCTTCTTTTGAGACATTTCATATGCAGAAGTGTTGGGGTCGTAGGGAGTGATGCAGAGAGCAGAGTTCAACAATATAACAGCCTCCAAGTATGTACTACTTTTGGACAGTTTATCTGACAGAGCACTCATACCATTATCTTTATTTAGTCGCCAGGCATGTGGTTTTCCTGTAACTTGCCAATGAGCTGACCATCATTCTTGGAGTTTCAGTTTTCCTGTAAATAGTGAAGAAAGGGAAAAAAATTATTTTACGACACACATAATTTGGACAGCAGCATACTCATACAAAACCACATTTTCTACAGGCATCCTAAACATAAAAGGAACAGCATCCCCCTGCCTACACTACAGATGACTTAAAACAAAAAATCAACAACAAAACTTGCAGTAAAGATTGACCGAGAATTCTAGCAAAGACCTTTGGAAGATGAAACTTGTATCAAAACCAAGATAACATTACACAAGCAACCAACAAAACAAGATCTAAGTAGACAATGAAAGGAAACAATGAATACTTGAATTTAGGGCAAGTTAGAATAACTAAGCAACCCCACAGGTTAAGCTTTACATTTTACACCCATTACTGGTCTCCAATACCAAGAGTGGATATCTTTCTAATATTGTATGCTAAGGCTCAACACTGTTAAAGTTCTGTTGTTTCAAACTCCACATACACACACCCCCTTCAAATATAGCAGTGGTAAAGCTTAAAAATTTTGGAAAAAAAGGAAGAAGCCTCCAGATTTGCAGTTGCAATACCTCACAATATATGGAGCACTTCTATTCCGTTTCCAAGTGACCACACAAGGCTTTTACACTTTTTCTTAAGCAAAATACACAGAAAAACACTCCTCAAAATCCACAAATGTGGAACAGTAAACTTTGTTTAAAAAGGAGATGTTTGCTCAACACACCTAATACCTGTAGCTCTGTAGTGCCTTTCATCCCAGTCTCAGCAATATGAAATGTCCCTGTGATACAGCCACAGAAGCTCAAAAGTCTTACTTTTGTAGAGAGAATGGCAATTTCACTGATGACATTGACTACATACTTAGTTTGAGAACCTGTTGCAGCTCAAAGCCTGCTGGGCTTAAAGGAAAAAAAAAGGTTTGATTTACAAGTTACTTTCCTAACATTTATCTACTCCTAATTAAAATACAACTTACTACTGCTCCTTCAAATTTCTAAAATTAACATCTTGAAAACAGCAGACATGGACATAATTTAAGATACTGACATTTTATTCTTTGCAGGATGTTTATCTTCCCAGAACTTGTCCCTTAACTTGACTTGGGCACACTGCCAACTTTAAATGCCATAAGAAAACATTTAGAGACATGCTGGGTCCCAAAGTCTGCTTGCAGCAGAATTAGCAAACTTGTCCTTCAAGAAGCTGTGCAAAACACAGAATTGTATCTTTGTTTTCCAAATTTTCTGTCTCCTGTTTTTAACACGTGGGCCAACGCAATGAAAAAAAAAAAATGGTCAAGAAGCATAGAAAACTTCTAAGCTCCTCAACAGCATATCAGCACACCACTGTTAAGTTGCTTTCAATATTGATCACTGTCTATGGGGACTCCATCCTGCAGAACATCCTTGTGTCTAAATTGGAGAGATGTGGATTTGGGAGATGGACCATTCTGTGGATCAACAAGGCCAAGTGCACGGTCCTGCACGTGGGTCAGGGCAATCACGAGCACAAATTAGAGGGTAGGTGATGAGTGGATTGAGAGCAGCCCTGTGGAGAAGAACTTGAGGGTATCAGTTGAAGAGAAGCTCAGCATGACCCAGCAACGTGTGCTTGCAGCCCAGAAAGACAACTGTGTTGTGAGCAAAAGAAGTGTGGCCAGCAGGTTAAGGAAGTCGATTCTCCCCCTCTACTCCATTCTTGTGAGACTCCACCTGGCATACTGAGTTCAGCTCTGGGGCCCTCAGTGTAAGAAAGACGTGGTCCTGTTGGAATGGGCCGAAGAGAGCCACGAAGATGATCGGGCAGCTGGGTACACGCTGAGAGAGTCAGGATTGTTCAGCCTGAAGAGAAGGCTTTAGGGAGACCTTATAGCAGCCTTCCAGTATCTGAAGAGGGCCTATAGGAAAGGTGGGGAGGGACTCCTACCAGGGAGTGTTGCGATAGGATGAGGGGTAATGGTTTTAAACTGAAAGACAGTAGATTTAGAGTAGATATTAGGAAGAAATTTTTTACTGTAAGGGTGGCGAGACACTGGAACAAGTTGCCCAGAGAAGTTGTGACTCCTGTCAGCAGGATTAAGCTGTTAAACTGTCTACTGGGGTTAAACCATGCCAGCAAAGCAAGATAAAGTTTCTAATGGACTATACCTTGTTTCCAGTCTGCCACTTTTTCTAACTTCTTTGTCCAAGATTCTCAACATATAAAAAAGAAAATGCAGCTATTGATTTTACAAGGGCATGAATAAACACTGAGTCACACAAATGATACACAAGCACCCTCTAGAAGTAGATCTGGTTGCCCACTGTGTTATTCTGACACTCCAGTGAAGACCACAAACTTTAGCCCTTCAATGCCTCCTTTCCAGACAATCCTGCAAATTGCAGGAGTATGGAAAAGTCACAAATTTAAGGAAAACCCATTATCCAAGACATTCTCTTCAAGCTACATTGAAATGAAGTCACAGAAATCAAAGAATAATAGTCACAAACAAGCCTTCAATAGTTAAATCTTTATAAGCTGAATTCCAGGTCAACTTTGAGACAAAGTATTTACTGCTCTAAATCTGAGTCTGAGCTTTTTGTTACAGGTACTGCCTCCTCTTTCACCAAAGAACAGGACAGTTAAAAAAAAAAATAATTTAAAAAAAAAAGGGACATCTGTAGCTTTACACAACTGGCAACCACCAGATGATTCTAGATGATTCTAGTACAGTGTAGATCTACCTATCCACCCGCTTCATCTTCAAGTCAAACTGGACGCAATGAGAGCATCCAAAACACCTTGAAAGGAGCGATCTTATCAGTATTCAAGTCACTTCAAAACAGTACCTCCTTTCAGCATCAAGTGGAAGAAACTCATTTCGCAGTCAGCACTTCAAAGAATTTTCTGTCATTTTAACTCCTGATACCTGTCAATATAAAGTAATGTGGACTTTAACATGGAATATCTCTTATTTGAGTCCAAAGTACATTATCCCTTTTCCTCTAATATCTTCAAAGTACAGTTAAAGAGGCATTTAGAAGGACCAGACGGGCTCATGCAGCTGAAACCGTACATGTTAAAAATACAGGGATGCAAAGTATTAAAAAATTAATCTATTATTCTTGGAGGTGGGGGAAAAGAAATCAGTACTATTGCTTACCAAAAAAAAAAAAAAGTAATTAGTATTTCTTATTTAAAGATTAATTTAAAATAACCAGATGAAGGATTCTGTGCTGTTAAACAATTTTTATGCAAGAGTTTTATGCCTATTTCTTGGCTTTTACAGCACTCCAATTTCGCAATCTATATGAAAGGCGAGCACATTCATTTAGCAACTCCAACCTGAATTTTGAGAACTCAAAAAGCACATACAAACGGTCCAAGTCAAACAAGCACACAGCTGCCAAAGCAGTGAAGAATTAAGACAAAACCCATCCAGCATTTTGCTCAAGTTCCTGATGAAAACTCGCAACTTAAGCTCTCCAAACTTAAGACCTGCTGCGGGAAACGAAGCAGAAGCTCGACTCAGCTCAGTAGCTTTTCACTGACAGCTCATTTCTACCAAGCTGGGGTTCCACAGGCTGCTGCCAAGCACCGATTCGGCTGCCATCGGCCCGGGTCCCGGACTAGGTTCGAGACTGGTATTTTTGCAGGAATCTCTTTCACCCAAAGCTTTGTTCTTGTCGTCATATAAACAGTTAAAAAAAAACCCTCCCGCTTGACCACGGTTATGCAAGAAATAATTTCTGCAGTGCTTTTACCAGGTCAAGAAGATTTATGCCGAGTTTTATCGTGCTTCCTGATACAAGTGCTTGAAAAAATGTGCTAGGGTTCAGCCCTTCTTACTCTTCAGTTTCCTACCATGCTTCCTACCTGAGTTTGTACAGCACGAGACCTAACGAGGAAGCAGATACACATGTAAAATAAAAAATTACTTCCATGGAAGCTGCTTGGAGCCGTAAGAGCAGCAAAACAGGCCGTCGCACGCAGGGGTAGCGCGGTTGTGCAAACACACCGCGCACCGAAACAAACGGCCTCAAAACACGCCCGAAGTTAACACAAAACGAGGGTTTAGGGGTTGGGGTTTTTTTGCAAACCTTCCATCTACCTGCTGAAAAGCTGAGCCCCGCCTCCGCCGCAACCCCTGGGGGGACTCTCCGGGGCTCTCCCGCTACCGCCCCCTCCCCCCGCTGCCAGACACAACGCAAAAGGGCAAAGCAGGGAAACCGGCTGCCGCCCGGCTGCCCTCCGACCGCTACCGCGGCCGGCCCCGCGCTGCCCTCCCCGTCACGTTGGCGGCGCTGGAAACCGAGCCGAGCCGAGCCGAGCCGAGCCGAGCCGAGCCGAGCCGAGCCGAGCCGAGCCGAGCCGAGCCGAGCCCCGTCCCAGGAGAGAGCGAGGTTGTTGCTGCCACGCCGACCGCCGCTGTTCCTCACCTCCAGCCGCTCCCTGTGCCCCACCAGCCGCCCCGGCCCGCACCACATAGCGGGTCAGAGCAAGTGGACGGGGGGGCGGGCAGCAGGCCCCGCCTCGCCCCTTCAGTGCCCGCCCCGGGGGCCGCCCCGCGCGTCCCGGGGGCGGCTCGCTGGAAGCGTGTGCTTCAGGGCGGGAGGGACTGATGTGACCCCCCCCCCGAGGGCGTGCGGGCAGCTGGCGCAGGGCCGCTGGCCGTCATGGTGGCCTCCTGTGTGGCCTCCCATGTGGTATCTCCCGCAGTTTGAGCTTACCCTGTTATCTCTGGCAACAACCCGCTTCTTTTGGCCACCACACCTGGGCTGTGACCCCAGGGCAGCAGAGTTTACTTCAGTGATGTGTGGACACCGGTTTTCCCTCAGGATGATGCCCTCGGGCCTCATGGCAAGCCCTGACAAGACTGATCTTACAGAATCATAGAATCATTAAGGTTGAAAAGAACCTTCAAGATCATCAAACAGGACCACTAACTAAGCCATGTCCTAAAGTACCACATCTAGATGTTTCTTGAACACCTCCAAGGATGGTAATTCAACCCCCTCCCTGGCCAGCCTGTTACAGAGCCTCACCACTCTTGTGTAAATAAATTTTTCCTACTATCCAACCTAAACCTCCCCTGGAGTAATTTAAGCCCATTTCCTCTTGTCCTATCACTGGTCACCTGGGAGAAGAGACCAACCCCCACCTCAGTACAACCTCCCTTCAGGTAGCTGTAGAAAGCAATAAGGTCTTCTCCAGACTAAACAAACCCAGGTCCCTCAGCCACTCCTCATAAGACATTTTCTCCAGACCAGCTTTGTTGCCCCTCTTCTTGGAAAGCATGAGAGCCTCGTGGCCAGCTCAGTGCCCTGGATTTGCCACATCATGATGCTAATGCCCATTTGGCAGCCCAGTGGGAGCAGAGACACTTCATATCTTCAAATAGCCAGATTCTACCAGTGCACCACAGTGCAACTAGGACATGCTCCATATAGCCATAAGCATACCTGCTCCGTGAACCTGTGTAGCACAAATGAACTCCATCCTTGGCAAATCCAATATCCCATTCATGAAGGGAGTGCAGGGACTCTCACTTCTGTCTGGTATTTACGAGAACAGACATGAGTGCTTTGTGCCACCATTCCCATATTCCATCCCCTGAAGTTGCTTAACCTTGATATTTGTAGAAGGGCTTTGTTTGCTTTCCATCATGTGTTTAATTTTGATGTGTTTGGTCAGCTGTCCCTTACACGATGCCAGGGTATCACTTGTTTTGTTCAAACAATAGTTTCTTCCTTTAGGATTTGGGTAGTCCTCTACAGTTCTCATTCTCTAGATTGATGGTGAAATTAAACATGTTCAAAATGCAGATTTTTTTCAGACCTGGAGAATTTTTTCTGCGATTGCTTCCTTGTACATAGTTTTCAAATCAGTGCCTTTTCTTCCTTGAGTCTGCCATCACCTCCTCCAGTTTGATTCCCATAAGCTTACTCGTAGTCACTCCTCAAAGACTGTACACAGAGTGATTACTTATCCCCACCTCTGCTTTTGTTCAAGGCCCACATGCATTAACTCTATTTACATTTGAGTTGAAGTAAACATATGTTTTAATATTAATTATAAAAATGTAATGTAAGAAGAAGCTTCATCTTGAGGTTTGAAGAACTTCCAAGCCAACACGGAGACACTGACGACTTGGTTAAAGGTTTGGAAACATGCAGGAAGACATGTTTTAACTTACTAAATGGTAGAGGAGATCCCCTATTCCAGACTCACAGAATAATTACTCTTTCCCAAGTGGGAAGCTCAGGCTTTTTTGGGTACAAGGGCTAGTTTTTTTCTTCATCTTCATTTCATTAACAGTAATTAGGGGAAAGAAGGGATTCTCATACTGACTTTCTTCTGTGCTAACAATGTCAGGATGAAGAGCTGGCTTGAGGCGTGGAGCTCTCAGAGAGGAAACTGTGAAATGTTTACCAGCTTATCTAATGATATAAGGGGGGAGAAAAATCTTTATGAGCTGGATGGGTAAATTTTTGTTCCTGTTGCTGTGTGTGATTGTTGCTGTGCATGTGATAAGACTTTGCAAGCTCTCATGTCTTTTTCAGCTGTGCAAAATGCTTTTACCCGCTTTTGCCTTCACTCATTTTGAGTCAAGGGTGGTGCGAAGGTGTCTGGCTAAACTGGAGAAACTCCATAGGCCATCACAATCTTAAGAACAAAGATATTAGAGTGCTTTAAGTGTTTATCTGCACAATACTTTGTTCCACAGTATCCAAAGGAAAACAGCACTGCTTCCAATTATGCTGCACAAAATTTGAAAGTTTGTGACAAGGTGGGGTTCAGAGAAATAAGTGTCTCCAGTAGCTAGCAATGACCAGGAAAGCCCTCCACCATGTGCCAAGAGAATAGGGAGCATGCCAGAAACCCAGCAGCCTCAAGGAAGACTAACACTGATATACTGGAGGTATATAATACTTGATAAAAGTTGAAGATAAAATGGTCATTTGTAGAATCTGGCACACATCACCATTGACATAATTCTGATGTCCCCTATCTGTCATCACCACACTTTTGAAGTAAAAACCAAAGTACTCTCTGGCATTCATCTGAGAGAAACTCATCACTGCAAACCAGAAGAACACTTCCAAGAGAACACACGCAAATGTCAGCACTGCCAGATTGTGATTCAGGAGCAAAACACGCATTTTTCTCAGAGCAGAGGGTGTTTCCTAGAGATTTCTGTGACTGAACATGAAACATCTAGTAGGACTCCAGTTAGAGAGGAGTAAACTTGTGAATTTCTGGGTTTGTTCCACTGTAGAGCTGTTTCCCCAAGTGAGTTTTACAACCCAACCTATTACCTTAGTTGCACAGTGAACTGTGTCAGTGTACCTGGGCACCCAGTTCATTGCTTGATTCTGAAAAGCCCATCACTGCTTCCAGCTGCAGGTCTCCAAGGCATGTTCAGAGCTAAAGCCTCTGGGCTGATGCCAGGTTGCTGCTAGTGAGACTGCATTGTTCAGAAATCAGTCAGCACCAAGAAGCCAGACAGAGGTTTATATCCTTCATTATCCTGGGGTAACTGGCCAGGGTGAGCTTCAGAGTGACACAGCAAGTTGTTCCAGTTGTCCCTGAAAGGTACGGCTCCTGACACATCGATCACTGCTGTTGGAAGTGGTGACTGTGTCACACCAGTTAATTCAAAGGCAGTCCAGTAATTCCACTGAAGTTCTGTCATTGAACTTGTAGTTTAATGTAGGTTGATGTGGAAAGCAAGCAAGAAACACAAATTTGTGCCAGAGAGCCTATTTATATTGAGCTATATGTTACTATAGCTGCAGCACCAAAAGCTATTAATCTTTGAAAGCATAAACCAGTTCTGAATCTCTCACAGTCTGAACACACCTGTTTCAACACAACAACATCTTGGACCCACCAAGATCCTCATTCCAGAAAATCTGAAATGCAGAAGTGGTTGATTGTCCGATTAGCCAAGTCCAAAGTCTAAATCAAAACTGAGTAGCTGCATGTCCTGCTAGATGCCTTCCCTTAATGTCCTCTTCTACAAAGCTCACTCTTCTCGGAGAGGACGGGGTAGAAACCAAAACCCAAAGACATGGACATCACATTGCACTCGTAATAGTGCTTTTAGTGTTACTCTTACGGAGATGTCTGACATACTTTTTATACATGGCAGTAACTTGAAACATGTTTTCATGTAGTGAGGCTCGTTCGGTCACACTGTCCAGGATTTCCACACAAAACAAAGAGAGTTCCTATTTAATCAAGTATATCCACTTAAATCAGATTTATTCTGTATAAAGCAACAAATCTTAAACTGATATTTTAAGTAAGTGAAAAAACTGAACATACCAGTTATCTCAAAAGACAGATTTCACATTCAGAATCTCATTTAAAATAAAAGCAGGGGTTTATTTTTTCTTTTTAAAAGAGCTAGAAGATCTTTCATTAGTTCTACATGTTTCCATGGGCAACTGCAGCTTAAGTGGAGGAGGCCTCTGCAATTATGTCTGCCACTGCAACCTTTAGCCAGAAATGTATGCTAGGAGCACCTTTCTCCTCCTGTCCATCCAGAATCACTGTAGGTTTCTTTACAGGGTGCTTCTCTTCTACCTTTTCTTAATCTCTTTTTACATGCATCCCAAGAACAATGCTGACAGCATATTTTTTTTTTTTTTTTCCTTCAGCACACAGAAGCTCTATAGCCTTGGTCATTTCCAATGTGACTAAGCAGGTCCAAACCCTTGCTTTTGTGGCTTCACCACATTACTACTTAAGTAAATCAGCTGTGCTTGCATTACCCACATTACCTGAATAGTACTGGTTTGAACTAAAACAGTTCTCAAGGTATCCCGGAATGGCTTCAGGGTTATTACTGGTGTCATTAGGACTTCCTTGAGGTGGAGACAGTATGTTGGCACTAACAATACTTGTCAGACCTGAACCAAGTGAGGGCTTCACTAGACAGTAGTTGAGTCATTGAAATGAAAATCAAGTTTCACAACTTGCTATCTCTGCCTGACTCACAGCCACCTCAAGATCTTATCCTGTTTTGTGGGTTAGAGCTCTTGGAGTCAGCAGAAGTGCAACTGAAATGGCTGCAATTAACTTTCAGTGAAGTTTGTAAGATGGATGCAACATTTTATCCATCATATATATATAGTGTGAATTTAAAATGTCCTTGTCTCCAATGACTACAATCTGTCTGCTGTTATCACAGAGCAGCTCTCTAACTTCTGCTTTTGCAATTTGCTATGTACAGCGAGCGCTCAGCAGTTATTATTAAGTCTGGTACAATAAAGGACAACATGCTGAAAAGGAACCAACAACTGTGAGCAAAGGAATTCTAGATTTAGCTCTCTCACGCAGCCAGAAAGGGACAGCACACAATAAAAGCTGGACAAACTGCTTGTTTATAATCAGATTATCCAGTTCCTTGCTAGAATACCACTAAAATTACATGAACAAAAGCAACAAGTAAACTGGAGTAATGATGTGGCCTGAGGAAACCATACAAGAACATTCCTCTTTAAATTGCTAGGAGAGCACATAAAGGATGTGCACTATTACAGCAGACCTGAAATATGGTCTCTGAGAAAGGAAGAATCTTTAGAAGCAGTAACTTGCAGTGGATTGAGCTTTGAAAAATAAACCTGTCCCAGGAGACACTGAGGTATGTTGGTGATTTCACCCTATATTAGAAGGAAGGGTTAGTTGCCTTAGAAGCACACAGAAATGACTGTACTGCTGTTTTCTCCTACCATCTATAAAAGTTCAAAGCAACATGAGACAGAGGAAGCAACATAGAGACCTATTTTTGCTTGAGATGAGACATTCCTTGCAGAAAAAGAGAAAAAAAAAATCAAACTAGCAGATATGTGGTAGATAATGCTCATAATAAAATAATGCTCATGACAAAATAAGATAATTAATTATCTACAGCAGTTGATTTCTGACGACTGGAGTGTGAACCCTTTGCCTTTTTACTGTAATTTACCCTAATTTACTCTAATTCACTCTCTCTCACAGGGCTGAGCTCTAACTGGCTGAACATGAATCACTGTGCTAAGTGCTGCCTCAAATTCTTCCAGAGACTAGGCCAAGTACTTTGATTAATATGTTGCCAAGCAATCGATTTTGTTGTCAGCTGTATGCGTGTTTAGGGAACCTGTGATGGCATCATCACTGAGTTCTTGCAGAAGCTGTGCTTTTCTTATTTTCTCACCTTGTTTCTGCTAAAGTGTCCTAACAAATAAGCAGCACTGCCATTGTTAGTAGTTTTCAATTGATTAGTCATCAGAAGCTTTGTGCACAAACTCAGCAGGGTTCCAATGCTAGCCTAATTGCAAGGATGTCTTAGGAAAAGCCCAAGTAATCTAGAGTGGTGACCATAGCTGGAATTGCAACATGCTCCCACACTCAAAAACCTTATCCTCTCAGGCTGCTTGGGGAAAATGTCTCTGAAGTTATGCTTATTACTAGATTTTTATTTCTCTTTAATAACACTTATCCACTGTTCTTCAGTACACACTGTACAGCCCAAAATACAGTGCTTGACACAGTGACTTTTCTTTGCAACCACTGTGTACCACCTTACCATAAACCTATCCTGCAAGAAGAGGAGCCAAGGGCAAAGAGTCAGGTTAGAAAAAAAAGAAGTAGAAAATGGATTTAAGTCATCTAAGTGGCCATACATGTGGAGGGAAATGAACAAAACCGCTTTAAATAGAAGATTGCTATGGCTCAGTCATGACATACTTTCTGCTCAGTGCCAGCATATCAGCTTTAGTTAAGACTGAACTATCTTAAAACCAGACAGATTTAAAGTCTACAAGGTAGATTTTCATTGCCATTCTCTCATATAAATAAAAGATTGCCCATGACAGACACTTCTCTGTGGTATTCCTGCAGCACACTGACCAGGACACAAATATTTTCTCAGTATGCTTTTGGTCATCATCAGCATTCATAACAAATAGCTCCACCCAGATGGTGCCACTTCTTTCCTTTTCCTTCCACATGTCCTTCAAACACAAACATTAGCTCAGATTTTTTTAAGAGTAACTGCAATTCTCTCTCATCTTAACTCAAGGAGACCAACCCATTACAGCACAACAGCTTCTACTAAATCCTGTCCTGGTCCTACAGCCCTCAGCAGAAAGCAAAACAGTCTCCAGCTTTCTTGCTGTCAAGGTGTCAGTGTCCTCCTGCCACACTCATCTCCTTAGATTTTCCTTCTTTCCCATTCTGCAGCTGTACATGTCACATTCCTCCTTATAACCTTCCTTTCCGGACAAGCTCTTCAGAACTTTCAGCCCCCAGGTCTCTCAGGCTTTTGTAAAGCTTGACTTGGGGTACTTAGGACAGAGTTCATAGCAGCAGATGATCCGTCTGTGGTCAGTGAAAGATGCAGGGAGCCCTCTTCTGACCTGCTCCCCTCTGTCCTCTTGAAAATTATCTCAGCCATAGATATCTACATGTACTGTGGATGTCAACACTATACAACACATCACCATATGAATCCAGTCCTCAGACCTACCTGAATGGCCTGCAACATCTCTAATAAATACATTCTATGCATTCTATTTTATATTAATTATTTATGTTACGATAATTCCTGTTATCCCATCAGGTTACAGAAAAGAAGGAAGACAATTTGTGTTGTATTATTTTTTGAACTAATAATTTCTTGTTGCTTCTAAAAGAACCTGCAGGAGATTTTTTTTGTTGTTGTTCTCTGCTGAAATTTTCCATTTTCTGAAGAGCTGGCACTGTCCTCAGCCCAAATAAAGCAAACAGTAATGTGGAATACAGAAGTAATTCATGAGCTGCTTTTCTGTCAGTAGAACCTTTAAAAATGAGTCAGTAAATTCTGACAGGGATATTAAGCAATTCCAGCTCCCAATAGCATTATGCTTTCTCCTTTGGAAACATTCATTATGTATGGTTTTATTGCTATAAAACACAACTGGACCACAGCTATACATTGGCATTTTGGAAAGGGGGGGCAGAAAAATAAAGGGAAAAAAAAAATTTTTTTTCAACAGCCACAGAGAGCTTTTCTGATTAATTTCTTTAAAATTTCTCAGATTTTGCTATTCGCAGTCACTCAAGGACTGTCTTGTTATAGGAGTAGAAGAAAAAATATTGTGTGTATTCTTTTGCCTAACTGGTCATCACTGTTGCCATGGTCCTTGTTTAACTGTGTTAGCAACTGACCTGGGGTATGAAAGTTATGGTAAAATACTTGTGCTATACTCTTTGACTTATTAAACCACAGAAACTATTTTGCCTAGATTTTGGTAATCAAAAGCAGCTCTTCACCCACAGTAAATACAGTTGCAGGTGGCCCTGTAAGCTGCAGTGTTCCAAAATAAATGACATTTATTTTTAAGTTATTTGAATTCAAATACTTTCCTTCTCTGGATTTCCATGGCTCTCTTCATCTTCTGTCTTTTCTTCAGGTTACATGTGAGTACCCACAGAGGTGGGTACTGTAGCAGTCATGGTCATTACCTGTGGGGGTTACCTGACCCATGGGTGTGACCCATGGTGACTGTGGGGTGCTCAGGATTCTGCAGCACACAAGGACACAGAGGTCAGAGTTTCTAAGAATTTCTTCATTGCAAATTATTATTATTATTAAAAAAACAAACAAACAAAACAAACAAACAACAAAAAAATAAAGAAACCCTACAACAAACCCAAAACTCCCTCCCCCAAGAAAACCCCAAGCCCAAAGCATTATAAATACCAATATCTAAAAATATATGCTACAATTCACTATAAAATTACCCTTATGAAAGCAAGTATATATATCACAGAGTCACAAAAATCACAGAATTGCTATAGTTGAAAAAGACCTTTAAGATCATCAAGTCCACCCATTATCTAACTCTACCAGGGCCACTACTACACCATATCCTTAAGCACCATATCTAGACAGCTTCTAAATACATCCAGGGATGGTGATTCAACCACCTCCCTGGGCAGCCCATTCCAGTCTTTGATAACCCTTTCTGTATAAAAGTTTTTTGTGATGTCCAAACTAAACCTCCCGTGGTGTAACTTGATGATATTTCCTCTTGTCCTACCAGTTGTGACTTGTGAGAAAAGACCAACACCCACCTCTCTACAACCTCCTTTTAGGTATATTACAAGGTATAGTTCAGGTATATTTCCAATCCCCCCACAGGGAGAAGGGACGTCTGCAACTAGAGCAGGTTGCTCAGAGCCCCGACCAACCTCACCTGGATGGGGCAGCAACTAACTCTCTGGGCAACCTGGGCCATATTTAGAAGCATCACCCCTTGTCTTATCACAGCAGGCCCTGCTCAAAAGTCTGTCCCCATCTTTCTGATGGACCCCCTTTAATACTGAAAGGCCACAATAATATCTCTCTAGACCATGCCACTCAGCACCACATACAATCTTTCCTTAAACACCTCCAAGGATGCGACTCCACCACCTCTCTGAGCAGTCCATTCCAGCGTTCTATCACCCTTTCTGTGAGGAAGTGCTTCCTAAGATCCAACCTAACCCTCCCCTGGCACAGCTTCAGGCCCTGCCCTCTCATCCTGGCACTGGTTGCCTGGGAGAAGAGCCCAGTCCCTGCCTGAGAGTGTGATGAAGTCCCCTCTGAGTCTCTTCTCCAATCTGAACAATCCCAGCTCTCTCAGCCTCTCCTCATAGAAAAGAATGTGCAAGCCACTAAGGCTTGCTACTTTGGAGCATTCCCTAAAACTGGTGCTAAATCACAGTCTGAAAGCGTGTTACCTTAAACAAAGCAGATGACCAGAATGTCTGATATAAGAGGAGACAGAAAATCTGGATGGGTCTGCTGTTTAGCTGGCATCACACTTGTAGTTCGAGCTGATTGTAGTGTAAGCTATAAACTGGTAATATAAACCTATCATGACTGCTAAGAACAGAGTTTGAAAGTGAATTAAAATTGTCAAAGCATCTGTTGTTTTTTTAATGCTTTTTTGGAATGCATCAAAAAGTTCTATTTACTGTAATGACTGGTCCCCCCATATCGCCTCTGTCCCCTTCAGGTCTCTGGCCACACTTTGGAGAGCTAGGAAGGTGATACCATGGGAAGAAACATCTCTTCTATCCCTGGAACAACTGAGAGCAGCAGTTCTGAGCTCTGAATGCTCCAAGCCACCCTTATGCCACCAAGTGCTGAGCAAGCTTCATGTCCTCCTGATCTGTTTGTTGCTCTTCAGCAGAAAACTGAAGGAGAAAAGAGGAGCCAGATTACAGCACTATGCTCTTTTTTTTTTTTTTTTCCCCTTAAACAGGACATGCCAAAGATGGAAATTCACATTGCATGCAGGCAAGCTGGAAATAATTATTTTTGTTCCTGTGAGTCAACTGTAAGCACACTATTTCCTCGCCCTTCATTTGTGTGATGTTTGTGCTGTGTTGCTTGGCAGCATTGCAGGGAGCAGTTTCAGAATGATGGCTTACTTGGGATAAGGAGCAAATAAGGCAAAGGATACAAGGGAAAAGACAAATCCAAAGGCAAGAAACCAAACCTGTACTTTAGGTAAGCTGTTTCCAGTGTAGATCTCATTGTAGGACAAAACTTATCTCCATTTTTGAGAAAGTTATGTGCAAGAGTTGAACAAGTTTAAAAAATTGATACTTTCCTTGTTGTTTCACTCAGCAGAAACTTCTCCAAGATTGTTTTGCTTTCTTCAAGAGCAGCTTTTCGAGGATGTATTTCAGTATACTGTAAACGTTACAAATCTGACTCATGCTTTTATGCCAACTGAGTGAGGTTGCTTATCAACGTTCAAACTCAACTGGTGAGAAGCTGAAGGAGCATGGTTAGCAAGCTGTGACCCAATAGAGGAGGTCTCTCTTCAGGGGATTCTGTGCCTCCTCATCATCTTTGCTGTATGTCCTAGCTGTTAACCTCAGAGATCAGTCATTAGGAAAGCTGGAGTAGAGGAAAGAAAAATCATAAGCAAAGCAGAGTCTAGTCTCATTGGTAGCTCTGAAGGAGCTACAGGTTTAGAGCAGCTTTCAGAGCCACCTTAATATGCTCGTGGTCCCAGCTGGCCTTGGACAGAGCCATCAAAGGCTGTCTCCTAACTTTCCTTGCACTAGTATCTACAGCAGTTAAGATTCAGATTTTTCTAGGTTTTATGGAAAGGGATGGCATCAATGACTTATGAAGAGGATGCTGCAATAACATATCACTTGGCTTATGCACAATCATGGCACAGAAACTGAGCTCCTGGAGCATAGGCAGAAATCAGATAAACCATCTTAAAAATAATACACAGAGGCCTTAGCTGGTATCTCTTAGGAAATATGAGCATGTGTCAGATGAAATATGCAATAATTTATAAATTGGCCAAATCCAGATAGCACTTCACAAATGCAAGCTACATTTTCATGACAAAAACCTTGCTCATGTTTCTGTCTTTAAAGCGTGTAGACACAGTATTTTCTTCTTTAACATCATTTTAGAAATTTCTGAATGGTTTTGAGTGACTTTCCTTTTTAGAAACATACTTAAACGACTATGGAGCATAACAAAAAAATCTCTGTCCAAAGGTATAATTTTAACAATATTAAAAAGAACTCATCAGAAGCTTCCAGTGTTTTTATTGATCTGTGATACTACCTATGAATTACTATTTCTATTGTAACTGCCCTTCTGAAGTCTAATGCCAGACAGTTATAACAATAATGATTTTCAAAGGAGATTGATTAGACTAAAACTACTGTTCTACTGATTACAAGTATTCAGCTATTGATTACAAGTAAAACAGCTCCTCACTGTAAGCATAAAAGTAATTTCGCATGGAGGTCACTAGAACACTCTTTAGATTTCTCATTGAAGAGTTTTTCAGCCACAAGCGGAGTTAAGCAAAGGCAATAATGTCTGCTACATCAAATACAGGGCATAGGAGCAATCAGTGCAGCATTACAGCAACTTACACTGCAACTGGAACATTACTTAAAAAGTACCAGCATGATCTGCTTATATTTCTGTGGTTTGCCAGGCTTCCTGCCTCTCCCTGTAACACTCAATTAAGGGGGAGCTGTAATAGTCACAAAGAATAAAATTAGCATTAGCACTTGCAGATGTGGCAAGTTTGTTTTCTATTGAAGAAGTGATTCAATTTTATCAATTTTTTTGTGCCACATTTTCAGATATTTGATAATAATTGCCAGTCTGGGTCAAAGAGGATGCTAATTCCCTAGTTTCCTACGATACATGTTAGTTAACCTCTATGCTCAAATCTGGGTCTGCATATGGAACATAAATGTGACCCATGTGAGGACTAGCAGCTGGATCCATGACCAGATGCTTCTTTTCATTACTGAAGTTGTATTTCTCAATCATTTCTCATGTTGAAGGGGTGGAAACTACCTGTAGTCTTTGAATTTCATGCATCTCACCTTTGCTTGGCATTTCCTAGTTATTATTGTTTAGTTGTTAATAAGTCTTTTGATGCTAAGATACCTGACATATGTAAGCTTTACTGGCAGATTTATGGTGTGCCTTTCTTTTCTTTGTCAGTTCTGTCAGCAGCTATGAAGAGCAAAAATTGCATTCAGCACAAGGTCTTGTCCTGTTTGAATTTATAGCATGAACTTGCTGGGTTAAAAGAACTTGACTGCAAAATCAGTGCTAGAAAAAAAATGGTGAGCACCAAAAAGAAATTCAAGTAGAAACAAATATTTTCTGGGCTAGGCTTGAATAGAAGACATGAAATAAGGAATGGGAATGCTCGGTGTATTACCAGGAAGAAAAAATGTCTGGACTACATGATCAGCAAAAGAGAGTACTTTCTTACCAATAGAGCCAAAGACTTCCTAGAAGGTACAATAGTATGTGACTAAATCACTGTAATACATGTAAAGGGGAAAAAATATATTAGGACTGCACAAGCAACTTTATTTAACAAATAATTTTGAATCATTCATTTTGTGACCTTGTTCATGTTCAGCTCAATAATAATCTAAGAATGAAAGCCCAGATGGATCACACCAAAATGTCCCATCTGGTCCAGCAATGGCCATTGGAGAAGCTACTATCTATTCACTAGCTGTATTTATAACCTTGCATGCAGAATTGCTGGGATCTGATGTCTGTTGCTCTCCCTCTTCCTCCTGCCTTGCATTTGGAAAAAGTGCATGGATGTTGCCCCTCTCCTGGGATTAACCCACTCCCAGCACCCTGGAAAATGAATGCCTGCCCAGGGCTGGAGTGCTACCAACACTGCCCACTGTCCTCTGCTGGACTTCATGGCACTTCTGGGTTTCTCCATTGATGCAGGAAGGAGAACTGGCAAAAGAAGGACCCAGATATTACACTGCCAGTGGCCCTTCACACCCAAATATCCCCTCACTCTGTGACACTATCCAATTAATGGGATCAGAATGAGCAGGCCAACTCTCTGCTCTTCTCAGTGACATCCAATGATAGGACAAGGGGCAGTGGGTGCAAGCTGGAACAGAGGAGGGTCCATGGAAATATAAGGAGAAACATTTTCACAGTGAGGGTAACAGAACTGGAACATGCTACCCAGGGATGTCATGAACTCAACTGAAACTACCTGTGGTGGGGAATCAGGGTCCTTGGGGAGGGGCCTACAGGAACACTCTAAAGTGAGAGCAAGCTGCTCACAAGGGTGGATGGCTCCGTCCCTTGACATTTCCTCCTCGAGTCTTGCCATCCAGTACACCTAAGATGAGACTACTGGCCTAGACCCTGGCAGACACTGCTATCCTGTCTTTGGGACAAGTATAAATTTACAGGCCCAGGCCCTCTCTGATGTTCTCCTTAACACATCTGAGGGGATCCTGTCTATGACCCACAAGATACACCAGAAGGCAGAACCAGCCATAGGGGTAACAATCAGGCAAGGAGTCAATGACACTATGGAGTGAGAAGGAACATTTATGTGTTTCCCCAAGAGTATCTAGACCATTAGGTTTAATACCTTTTTGAACTAGCTGATACTGTCTGCTTCCACAACAACCTGTAGCAACAATTTCCAGGTAACTACTGTCTGCGAAAAGTACTGTCATTTTTTAAGCCTGGAGAAGAGAAGACTGAGAGGAGAATTTATCAATATCTATAAGTATCTAAAGGGTGGGTGAAAGGAAGATGGAACCAGAGACTCTTTTCAGTGGTGTCCAGTGACAAGACAAGGGGCAATGGGAACAAACTGGAACACAGGAGGTTCCATCTAAATACGAGGAAAAACCTCCTTATTGTAAGGGTGACAGAGCCTGGAACAGGCTGCTCAGGGAGGTTGTGGAATCTCCTTCTCTGGAGAGATTCAAACCCCATCTGGATGTGATCCTGGGTAATGTGCTCTGGGCAAACCTGCTTTGGTGGAGGGGTTGGACTAGATGATCTCTAGAAATCCCTTCCACCTGCAACAATTCTGTGATTGTTCGAAGCCAAGTGTCGATTTCAATAACAATACTCTAATGCTAGTATCATAAGGTTTGGTGAATAAAAGTTCTATGTTCATCTTACTCATTGCCATTAATATTTTTTAAGCTAATGATATCTTTTTTCTCCACCACCAGCCACCTTCTCTGTAAACCAAAAAGTTTCAGCCTCTTGTCTCCCTTCATAGGAGAGCTGCATCGTCATTTTGTGCAGTGCACCTGTATCTTGAAGGAAGGGTGCCATGCAATACTCAGTTATTCAAACAGTACTCTGCGCAGGTGGCCCAAGGTTTTATGTATTAGCAAAATTACATTTCCTGGTTTATTCTCAATCTAGCTAGGTTTTCTGGTTTCTACTGCACACTGAGGTGATTCCTTCGGAGAACTGTCACTTACTCCAGGATTTCTTCCCTGAGCTGTAAGTGCCAGTTCTGCTAAGTTCTGCATTCAGAGTCACGTAGGCATGGGCTAGATTATTTTTATCTGTATGTATTAGCTTGCATCTACCTACACTGAGATATATGTGCCACCTTTTTGCCTACACTCTCAGTCTTGTGAGATGCACCTGGCGTTTCTTGTCAGTGTCTCTATTTTCTTTAATCTCTATCCCCAGCTGTAGTCTCCTTTCATATGTAATCTCATTCCCTCCTCCTTTTCCAGAACAGACAACTCCAATCTCCCTGTCATTTCTGGAGGCTCCCATAGTACAGCTGTCCATGAGGTCGTCCCAAATGGCTGTCATTCCCAGTCTCTGCACTGACCTCCTCCATCAGACATCTTCACCACACCCTTCCTATATTCTCACCAGTTTCCAGTTGCCTCTTCTCTAATTCTTACACCCATTTATTAGTCTTCCACTCACTCTGTACCCATCTCCTGGCAAACTTTCCCCATGTTGTTTCTTTCTTCCTACAGAAGTAATTAATATCAATCTTTCTGTCTGAGCAAGAACTTCTTCTCTCAAGAACTTCTTCTCTAAATGGGCTTACTTTCCCACTCTCTGTTTTCTGTTATTCCTTCAAACTGCTCAGCAAAGTATGAACCACTTGCTCCTGATCTAAGCTTAACAGGAGTTAGTCCACTTTTCAGTCTTATGTTCCACGTGCATCCTGCCCCAGTTCTCACACCCATTCATCAGCCAAGTCCCTTAACCTCTTCTATGAGATGCATCATGAACTTTTCTCCACTCCATTCCTCTGGCCCAGGTGTAGTCACTCATGTAGATTGATTCCTGCTGCCCAGTTGGAGAATGGGCATAAAAAGACAAGAAGAGGGAGGTTTCCCTCTCTCAGAAGTGGTGGTCAGTTTCATTGTAGGGGAGTGGAGTAAACACGGGGAACATACAGTTTTCCTTTCTAGACTGGAGAGTCCTGTTGCTCTGCAGACTTGTTCAATCTGCTTGGCACTAAAAGCTGCAAAACAATGGAGTGTGTTCAGTAAGGCTGAAACCTTCAGAGTTGCAGGTTGCTAAACATAAGAAGATTCTCCTGAACACTGTATTGTGGAATTTTCCATTTTCTATAAAAGCAGGAATTTGACATTTAACATCTGACATCATCTCACCGTATTTCTCAAATGCATTTCATAAATGAGCTATCAACACTGCATATTTTATGGTATTTTAGTTTCAAAGTTCCCAATTTTTCATAATTATGAAAACAAGTGGGTCTGGATTAAACAAATGAGGGAAGGAGACTGGTAAGCCAAACCTGCTCTAAAAAAGAGGAGAAAAAGAATACTGGAGGGAGTAAAGAACTGAGGATGCATATGGAGAAAAGCCATGCATGCCCAGTTTTATCAAAAGAAGCAAAATAAAACACAGAAGAGAAATAAGCAAGAATAGACAGAAACAAAAAATGTCTACAGAAGTTACAGAAAAATTTATCGTTGTAAAACAAAACAAAACAAAAAAAACCCCAACAAGACCAAAGATTTCAAATTTTATATAAAGTAGCAGCTGAACACAAAGACGATGAAAAAAAAGAAAATTTATTTTAAGATGATAAATAGAAAGGGGAAATTAACTGAGGTAAAGAAGAGAAAAACAGAACAGAAGGAAGGTGTTGGCTACAAAAGGAACATTAATGATTCTGGAGTGTTTCAAAGTATTGCCATAAAGTACACAAGATGTTAACATTCTGAGAAGCCACCAAGGACATGCTGGAAGAGGAAGTGAAGCATGTGTTTTTGTGGTTAGCTGACCCAATTAGTGATGGAAATTGACCTTATTTAGTAAGCAGAATATATGCTTTTATAAATCACTGTCTTACATATAATGGGTATTTTTCAAGTTTTAACAACTTAGCTGCGACCCCTTTGATGCTTGTTGGTGCTTTCTGTTGAAGATGGCTTGTTGGGACATTTTACTTATACGCAGTGCTAAGCAAGACAGTGTTTTTACATAAATGCTGACTTCACCATCTTTACTAAAAATAATAGACTGTGTTTTCATCAGGTGTAAAACTTTGTGAAGTTGTTTTTTGTTTGTTTGTTTGTTTTCTACAGAGAAAGTGGTGGTAAGACACTGGAACAGGTTGCCCAGAGAAGCTGTGGATGCCTCATCCCTGAAAGTGTTCAAGCCCAGGCTGGATGAAGCTCTGAGCAACCTGCTTTAGTAGGAGGTGTCCCTGCCCGTGGCAGGGGGGGTTGGAGCTAGATGGTCTTTAATGTCCTTTCCAACTCAAATCATTCTATGATTCTATGTCCATCATTGGTTTTGAGTAGGTCAATCCTGCATAAACAACTGCCTTAATTTTACAAGAACCATCTGTGAAGGATAACATCACTTAGTCTGAACTCAGGAAGAAAGCAAAGGTCTGTTCAGAAAGATTCAAAAGCTCTTCTATTGTCTGCTAGTCAACACAAGGTCAAAATTGCTTAAGTAAAACAAACTATGATGGTCATTTTAATCTAGCATTTTCTTCCAGAATTACAGCAAATCGCATTAGACAATACTTTTATGTAATTAAAGAAGATTATTTTTGTACAATATAAAATCCAGATGTTCAACAGGGAGGGATTTTGTCCCTCCTATATAGTGCTATAATAGACACTACTTAAATCATGCAGTGACATTGCTGGTACTCAACTAGTTTTGAGTGTGCCGTCTTCCCATCTCTTATGCATCCTTTTCCTTCCCCACCTTATCCTTTTCCTCTCTTTCATGACTTAGTTTATTAACCTATGCATAACTTAAAAATGCTTATAAGGGACTTGTAAGTTGGAAACTTGTCATTTTCACTGTATAAATGTAACAAATCATGAGCAGCTAAGATTGTATTGAGATTTCTTGAGGTGTTATTTGCTCTACCTCTTTGCACTTCTCTCCTTCATTTCCAAGTAAATGGAAAAATATATAATAATAAAGGTTCCTGATTTATCTCCTTCTTTCATGTCTGGCAAGGGAAAAGACAAGATGCTGCCAAATCTTCCTCTGTTTTCAAGTTCTCCTTATTTTTAGATTTGAACAATAGTGTTTGTCTCAAGAGAAATTCCCTAGCTATCTGAAAAACTGCCAGTGTACCTAAATATTTCCCAAATTCTCACAACATTTACATCTCTTACAGGTACTTTTTTAATCCTCTTACTGCTTCAGAATTGGGAAAGTGTCTTAGTGCTCCCTGTCCCTTCAGGCTCCACATCTCTGCTTTGATAAGGGGGTCTAGAGGTATCCCCGAGTTGCCAGCTGAGTGGCACTCCCAGGCATACCTACCCTCCTTAGTGCAGCTGCCTCCATCAGGACATGTATCAGCTCACCCTTCCCCATAGCCTGCTTCAGCCTTGTCAGAGAAACAGACGCTGCCTACAAAATACCACCTCTAATTGGTGAGAATATTTGCACCTCCTGCTAGGTGTGTCCATGCACACCCTAAGAAGATGAGTAAAAATCTCTGCTGTGCCTTGAGATCCAAATACATGCAAAGTTGACCACACCTAGACTGGCTAATAAGGTCATCATATCCTTTATGAAGGCTACAAAGGATGAACTTACTGTCAGTGAGAGAGATGCAGATGGCAATTAGTGTTGCTCCAGGTGGATACCAGTGTAATTAATGGTGTGGAGGTCAAGGGTGGGTCTACCTTAGCAGTGTAGCACACAGCACCAATTCTTTCTAGATGCAAAAACTTTTCTACAACCCTATTTGGGAGTTACAGCTTTTTACAGCTGAAAGAGCATTGTGCTGCAGGCTTCAAAGCTGCATTTCTTATCTTTTGCCATGTTCTTGCACAGCTCCTTCATCTTTTCTGCCATAAGAAAATGCAGCTTTGACAAAAAAAAAATGAGAACTACTCTATTGACTTGCTTCCTGTGACTGTTCACTCAACTCCTGCTCAGACTTTGGCTAACACACAGCTCATGCAAAGGCCTGATGTTTGCTTGGAACAGTGCCACTAGGTCAAAGCAAAAATAACAAGTCTAAACCTGTAACAAAGGCATTTGAGATACTGTATCTTGAGTGATCTTGATTCCCCAAGTAGGTGCTGAAACAGCTGTTTGAAATCATAGAATCATAGAATCATTAGAGTTGGAAAGGACCTCTAGGATCATCAAGCCCAACCTTCATCCTAACATCTCTCTATCAACTAGACGATAGCCTCAACTGCTACATCTACTCATTTTTTAAACACCTCCAGGGATGATAACTCCACCACCTCCCTGGGCAGCCTGTTCCAGTGCCCATCCACTCTCTCAGTGAAGAATTTCTTCCTACTATCTAATCTAAACCTCCCCTGATGCAACTTGAGGCCATTTCCTCTCGTTTTATCGTTAGTAATTTGGGAGAAGAGACCAACACCAGCCTCGCTACAACCTCCTTTCAGGTAGTTCTAGAGAGCAATAAGGTCTCCTCTCAGCCTCCTCTTCTCCAGACTAAACAACCCCAGTTCCCTCAGCCTCTCCTCATAAGGCAGGCTTTCCAGATCCCTCAACAGCTTCATTGCCTTTCTCTGGACCCACTCCAGCACCTCAATGTCCTTCTTGTGCTGTGGTGCCCAAAAAAACTGGACACAGTACTCAAGGTGCGGTCTCATGAGTGCCAAGTACAGGGACACCATCACCTCCCTACTCCTGCAGGTCACACTGTTTCTGATCCAGGCCAGGATGCTGTTGGCCTTCTTGGCCACCTGGGCACACTGCTGGCTCATGTTCAGCCGGGTGTCCACCAGCACCCCCAGGTCCCTTTCCGTCAGGCAGCTCTCCAGCCACGCCTCCTCAAGCCAGGAGCATTGCCTGGGGTTGTTGTGACCCAAGTGCATGACCTGGCATTTGGCCTTGTTAAACATCATCCCACTGACCTCAGCCCATCATTCCAACCCATCCAAATACCTTTTCAGAGCCTTCCTACCCTCAAGCAGATCAACATTCCCACTTAATTTTGTGTCATCTGCAAATTTACTGAGTGCTCATTTGACCCCTTCATCCAGGTCATCGATAAAGATATTAAAGAAGACAGGTCCCAAAACTGAGCCCTGAGGGACACCACTTGTGACTGGTCACCAACTGGACTTAACTCCATTTACCACCTCTCTGGGCCATCCAGCCAATGAAGAGTCCATCTGCCCAAGCTACGAGCCACCAGCTTCTCCAGCAGAATGTTGTGGGGAACAGTGTCAAAAGCCTGATTGAAATCCAGGTAGACAACATCCACCACTCTTCCCTCATGCACCAGGCAGGTCACCTGATCGTAGAAGGAGATCAGGTTGGTTCAACAGGACTTGCCCTTCATGAACCCATGTTGGCTGGGCCTGATCCCCCTGTTGTCCTGCACTTGCCGCGTGATCACTCCCAAGATGAACTCTTCCATAACCTTCCCTGGAACCAAGGTCAGGCTGACAGGCCTGTAGTTCCCCAGATCCTCCTTCCTGCCCTTCTTGTAGATGGGTGTCACCTTGGCAAGTCTCCAGTCACCCAGGGCTTCCCCAGTTGACCAGGATTGCTGATAAATGATGGAGAGAGACTTGGCAATTTCCTCCACCAGCTCCCTCAGCACTCTCAGGTGGATCCCATCTGGCCCAATAGACTTGTGGGTGTCCAGTTGGCTTAGCAGGTCTTTCACTACTATTTCCTGGATTGTGAGGGGATTATTCTGATCTCCATCCCT
>JANIJG010009875.1:0-25413 GCA_024611175.1 Megaceryle torquata
CAAATCTCTGCAGGGTGGGGGTCAAGTAGAAGGGGCCAGGCTCTTGTCAGTGGTGCCCTGGGATAGGATGAGGGGCAGTGGTCAGAAACTGGAACCCAGAAAGTTCCACCTCAACATGAGGAAAAAACTTCTTTCCTCATGTGGGTGACAGAGCCTGGACCAGGCTGCCCAGAGAGGTGGTGGAGTCTCCTCTGGAGACTTTCCAAATCCCCCTGGATGTGTTCCTGTGTGGGCTGCCCTGGTTGATCCTGCTCTGGCAGAGGGGTTGGACTCTATGATCTCCAGGGGTCCCTTCCAGACCCTACCATTCTATACATTGTGCTAAACACCAGAATGTTCATTTTGAGTCCTTGGAATGTTCAAGTGCACAGGGGTTTGCTCTGTGAAGTGTTGACATTATGAACGTGTAAGCTTTACGTACAAACCAGTATGGATCCCATTATACACATCACCAGTTTTGCATATGTACTGAGTGCAGAGCTCTGGATTGACCGTCAGGGGCCTGGGTGGTGGTCTCCTTGATCCTGCCAGTAATGGGAGAGGGAGTGAGGAGGAGAGCACTGAAAATGCACCTCAGCATGCGGAGCCAGAGTTTTGGGTTCTACAACTATGGGACTCTGTTGGCAGGGTCTGTCTGGGAGAGATGGCAACCACCTCAGTAAGCAGGTCAAGCCATCTTTGCCAGCAGGATGGCTGACCTTGCAGGGGGGCTTTGGGTTAGGAATGGTGGGGGAGAGAGAGAGAGTAACTAGCTGCCCTGGGTGGGATTAACTGACAGGGTGAATGAGCAAAGGGCCTGTGGTGATGTGACAAAGGGATCACAAAATTAACAAAACAGAGCTTAAGCAGGGTCAGCTCCAGCTTTTGGATATAATCAAGGAAGTGCCTACAAGGCACCATTATGGAGAAATCCCCAAAACCATTTGTGAGAAATCAGCATGGAAATCTCTGAAATGCAGATGCAATAAATACATGCAGCATGGTGAGTTGGACATCTGTGTGCAGTTGCTGGGCTATGATCTTGTTGGGAGATGTGGAGATGGATGGGGATGTGATGGGATGACTTGGCACGACTGAAGCATTGCACTGGAGGGATTCAGACTCTTAAGAAGAATGGGCCAAGAAAAGGGATGAAGCTGCTTTTTATGTGAGAGCAGCTGGAGTGCCTGGAGCTCTGCCTGGGGAAGGATGATGAACCAACCGAGAGCTTACAAGTAAGGACTAAAGAGCAGACTGGTGTGGGTGACACTGCAGTGTGTGTTTGCTCTAGGCTACCTGACTAGAAATAAAAGTGGATGAGGTATTCTACAGACACACTCAAGCAGCATCACTTTCACAGGTCTTCCTCTTCGTGGGGGGCTTCAACCAACTCAGTATCTGCTGTAGGCACAACACAGCGGGACATAAGCAATTCAAGAGTTTTCTGGAGTGCATTGATGACAAAGTAGTCCTCCAGGTGAGAATGCAACCAACAAGGAAGGCTGTTCTGCTAAACTTCATGCTCACAAAGGAGGGGTTTGTTGGGGTTGTGTGTTCTCTTTAGCTTGGAGAAAAGGAGCCTGAGGGGTGACCTCATCAATGTTTATAAATCCCTAAAGGGTGAGTGCCAGGAGGATGGAGCCAGGCTCTTCTCGGAGATGCCTGATGACAGGACAAGGGGCAATGGGTGGAAGCTGAGGCATAGGAAGTTCCATTTAAACACGAGGAGGAACTTTTCCACTGTGAGGGTGACAGACACTGGAACAGGCTGCCCAGGGGGTTGTGGAGTCTCCCTCTCTGGAGATATTCATAACCCACCTGGATCTGTTCCTGTGTGACCTGCTCTAGGTGATCCTGCTCTGGCAGGGGGGTTGGACTGGATGATCTTTAAAGGTCCTTTCTGGCCCCTGACATCCTGTGAAGTTCAAAGGCAGCCTTGGCTGCAGGGATCAGGAGATGGGGAGTTTAGGGCCCTGAAAGGAGGGAGAAAGGCAAAAACCAAGTTCACAACCCTGAACTTCAGGAGAGCAGCAGACTTTGACCTCTTTAAGGATCTATTTGGTAGAGTCCCTGGAGATAAGGCCCTGGAGGGAAGAGGTTAATAACCAAGAAAACTAGTTAATATCAAGCTCGAGAGCTGTCCACCCAGTGAGCAAGAAGTCAGGCAGAAATGCCAGGAGTTCTTTCAAAGCCCAAACACAGAAAAGAAACATGAAGAAAGTGGAAACAGGGACAGTTAACCTGAGAGGAATCCAGAGACACTGTATAAGGTTGCAGAGATAAGGTTAGGAAAGCCAAAACTTTCACTGCTAGTGAATCTGACAAGGAATGTCAAAGACAACATGAAGGGCCTTGAAGTATGCAGGTGACAAAAGGAGCTGCTGTTGAATGAGGCAAGGGACCTGGTGACGGAGGACATGGAAAAAGCTGAAGTCCATTTTTCCCTCATTGTGAACTGATATGGCTGACCTTCATGAATCCCAGACCCTGGTGATCACTGAGAAAGTCTGGAGAAAGAGACATACCCTGAGTGCAAGAGGATCAGTTGAAGGAATACTCGAGCAGACTGTACATACATAAGTCTGTGGGCCATGAAGGGAAGTACCCAGGAGTGCTGAGCAAGCCGGATGGTGTCATTGCAAGACCTCTTGCTAGTGTTTGAATGGTCTTGGTGACTAGGAGAGGTACCTGAAGACTGGAGGAAAGCAAATATCATTCTTCTCTTCAATAGGGGCAGGAAGGAGGACCCAGGGAAATACAGGCTGGTCAGCCTTACCATGATCCCTGGGAAGGTGATGGAGCAGCTTATCCTGGAAACTATTCCCAGGCCTATAAAGAACAAGGAGGTGATTTGGAGTAACCATGCTGGATTGACAAAGGGGAAGTCACGATCAACCCATGTGATAAACTTGTATGATAAAATGACTTAGTAGATGAGGGATGTGTATATATGTATGATGTATATATAGATGAGCAGAGTACATTGTGTACCTAGACTTTGGGTAAGGCTTTTGCCATAGTCTCCTGTAAAATCCTCATGGTGAAGATGAAGTATGAGCTGGATAAGCTCATACTCATAAGCCTGGTGGGTTGAAAGCTGGCTGATCATGCCAACAAGCTAGAGTTGTAGAGTGACTGAAGCTGCTGGCTGTAGCGTGCTTGCTGCTCATGCAGTTTGAAAGCTGTTACATTTAATCATAGAATGGCTTGAGTTAGAAGGGACCTTTCTTCATAGATCACCTAGTACCAAACTCCCTGCCGTGGGCAGGGACACCTCCCACTACAGCAGGTTGCTCCGAGTCTCATCCAGCCTGGTCTTAAACATTTCCAGGGATGAGGCGTCCACAGCTTCTCTGGGCAACCCGTTCCAGTGTCACCACCCTCAGAGTAAAGAACTACTTCCTGATGTCGAATATAAACCTACCCCACTCTAGTTTAAAACCACTGCCCCTTCTCCTATCACCGCATGCCCTTGTAAACAGTCCCTCCTTGCCCCCCAGGTTTCCTGTAGGTCCCCTTCGGATACTGGAGGCCACTATAAGGTCTCCCTGGAGCCTTCTCTTCTCCAGGCTGAACAGACCCAACACTCTCAGCTTGCCCTTGTAAGAAAGGTGCTCCAGCCCTCTGACCATCTTTGGGGCCTCCTCTGGACCCTCTCCAATAGATCCATGTCCTTTTTGTGTTGGAGGCTCCAGAGCTGGACCCAGTACTCCAGGTGGGGTGTCACGAGCAGAGTGGAGGGGCAGAATCACCCCCTAAACACTTAATGAGATGGAATAGCAAGGAGATCTCTTGGTACTTTCTGATAAGCTGTTCTCAACACATCAAAACTTTATTTCTGTTCCTGCTCGTCATGGGTTTCTGGTAAAATGAAGTTGAGAGAGACATTTAAGCAGAAGTTGTTATTAAATGGGCATCCAGGGAGCATAAGGGGCCACAGTTAAAAATCACTTGCTACATCTGACCCCGGCAGAAGGACTTGCTGTTAAGTCTGCATGCTTTGCAGAAGTGAGGAACAAGGTCCTGGCTGGAAGCTGATGACATTATGGTAAGTTCTTTTGGCAGTGAACTTACTGTGGCCTTCAGGAAAAAAAATTCAGTGTATTTTTTTTAATATGTAGTTTGTAATATGTTGCCTCTTAGAGTAGGTAAGAAAAATTATTTAATGTTAGTGGAGGCAATTTTGTAAATACTTTTAGAAATGTTCCAAGAATAGAACTGATTAAAATGTATTTTTATCATGAATAATGCTCAAGAGACTGGTAATAATGTTGGGAAGTAACAGGCTTGTCTTATAAGCAGCAAAACTAATAGTTTCCTATGGATTTTTGACCTACATCCACTTCTGCCTGAGCAGCAGAGGGTGGTATACATTGCTGGGAACACCACCTTAGCTTCTTAGAGTGCACGAATAGCAATGTGTTCTGCACCTGACTTAGAACAACCTGCATGCTGAATGCTGGCCCTCTGAATGAATAAAGGGCTGTATTACAACTGCCTTCCTCTCAGCTGGGGTAATAATTTGTCTGTCTACTTTATTTAGCCACAGGTATGTTTTTCTTTTCTTGCCCAGTAAATAAATAAATAAATAAAAAGTAGGTCTCAATTAACTGGTTCCTCCAGCTCTGTAAAATCAGGTTTGAAATGAAAGAATAAATTCAAAGGCTGCTGCAAATGCCTGTGACAAATGACAGATGTACAGACAGTAAGATTGGAGAAGTCTTGTTCTCTTAAGAAATCAGGTTAAAAATAGTAAGTTAGTGTCCTTTTACCTGAGTTCTCTTTTGTGTGCTTAGTGAGAAAAGAGCTGTGCAGAAGAAGGAAACAGTCACGTAGAGGTCTTTTCATGCTGCATAACCCCTCTTTTCATAGTTACTGTTCATTCAACTTGCACTGCTAACATAATTTCAGTTTTTGTTTTGTAATTGTCGCATTTCTGATCTAGCCAAATAGCCTGCCTTTTGTGACTGAGGAACTTCTTTCAGCATCTGAAAAGAATTTAGAACAATTTCATGATTGCTGGCACTTTACACTTTTTTTTTTTCCTCATCTTGATCAAACTTGGACTTCTAGTTGATTAACTCCATCAGTTTTTAGTCATGCATGTCTATTGTGTGAAGAGCTTTGCATTGGATTTTGTAGCTCACTGCTCCTGGCTTTGATACCAAGAAAAATGAAGCACACTAAGTATTATGGCCTATCTTTTTCAGCACTTAAGATAACATTCCCTGCAGTGTGTGTTTGTATTTAATATATCCACAGACACCTTTTACGTGTGTGTGTGTATATAAAAATGAGCTTGTATCTCTACATATGTATACACAGGCATTGTTAAGTGGTTTTGTTTGCAGACTCTTTGGATTCTCTATGTTCTGTGTCCTCACCTGTAATTCAGCATGTTGAGAACAGCTAAGTTGACCTTAAATTAGTTTCACTGCACTTTTAAAATGCTTATCCTATTTTTACTAAATGAGTAAAAATCTATGCAAAGTAAAGATGGACTCTCTTTGATCAAGCCTGTTGCTAAACTAATTTTCAATGGATATATTTGAATGAAAAATGTGCAATTAGCACCTTGGCCAGTACAGGCAAGCTGGGAGTGGCCCTGCGTGAAGCTGTGTCCCAGCATGTTGGGATGACTGTATAAAGAATTCATTTTACATTTGTAAATCTTTAATTTATGCTCGTGAGAAGCTTTGTAGCTCAGCGTATTTATTTTGCTTGAACAGAAGGATGAGGATAAAGCTCCCAGTGTGGCTGCTGCAGTATTTCAGCTGCACACCATGGGTAGGTTGCTTTGGTTAGTAACTTAAAATGCGCTACTAATGAGGAATGCAAAGTTGTGCTTGAGGATATTAAAAAAAATGAATCAATTTATAGAAGTTGTAGCAATTAGAGAATTCTCCAGCACTCATGCCTTGTTGGAAGCATGTTAAAAATTCAAGAAGGTCTTTGTTATTAAAGAGATCGTTTTTTCCAGACCATTCTGAGAAGAACCTGGCTTTCAACAACCAACTAGCATATTTGAAGTATTTAAAATTCCTAAATGCAAAACCAAATCAAGAAAACAAAGGAATTATTTCACTTCCCTGATATAATCAGCCAAACAAAAATGAACAAAACCCCAGGTAAATAAATGACTTCTCTTCAGAACTGAGTAAATCAAAAGGTTCCATGATATCTGATTGACCTTGCTGCTGTTTAAGGAAAACAAAAAGTATTTTATATGCCATTTATTACTATACTACAGAAATGTTGGTAGCAAAAATAATGAATTATGGTTAGATGGAAGACAGCTGTATAATAAATTTTTGCAAGAACTATTATACAAGTGACAGTGTGTGTTTTGTGCAGCTATGGAGACTTGCATTGGAAAGCAAGAGCATCCTCTTAAATATAGTAACATCTCTACTGCTTCTTAGTCCCCTTTGCATAATTTCTGCTGTAATTTTCTCAGCATTTCCCAGAGCAACTCCACTAAATATGCAATAATATAATAAACACACCACTGTGTTTATTAACATGGTTTTCATTACGATGTTTCAATTATTGATATTAATGATGTCATTGATATCCAGTGTGAGCCACTTGTAGCTGATGAGTAACCTCTTATGATGTGTTCCATTAAGACCATCTGCATACAATTCTGTAATACCTGAAACGTGCAACAACTCATGACTTAGATTTGAATTCTTGACTTGCATTTCCAGCATCTGTTCTCATTTCCTCATTTGTTACCAGAGGACTGGAAGGTGGCTAACGAGGTTCATTTTTTAAACGGGATTCAGGGGAGATCAAAGAACTGCAGACCCTCCACCTGGTGAATGAACTGAATTAACAGAAATTAGAACAGGGAATAGAATTCCTGAGCACAAAGATGTGTAAGACTTCCCAGGATATTTTTAATGATGTCATGATGCACAAAGCTGCCAAAGATCCCTGCAAGAATTGACAAGCATATGAAAAAGGGAGATATGGTTATACACAACTGCTTAAAAAAAATGTTTGGTGAAGCTGTTGAACTAAGAAGCCATGGGATGGAAGACTGCATCTGGAGAAATTGGCTAGAAAGTAGGAAATGGAGACTACAAATAAACAGTGCTGGAGGCCACAGAGGATGTGTGCTGGGGATCCGTGCTCTGAACTATAGAAATAAATTATTTGGAGTTTGAAACTGGATAAATAGTGGTATGATCAACTTGGTTGCCAACATGAAGATACAGAGTAGAAAACTGAGGCCAGAGTGAAGAATTGTGTAAAAATGTTATGAGACTTTTGTGAATTTCTTCCTTTTTATTTCTCAGCTAAATGGAAAATGATGCATTTGGGGGCTGAGGCGGAAGAAATTCCAACTTCACACCTTTCTGTATTAAGTGTGAGATGACTTATTACCACTTAAGAATGTGAGCTTGTGTTTATCAGAGTTCCTTGGAAATGTCTCTGTAGTGTTCAATAGCAGGCATAAACCCAAATAGTCAGTATTTTGGGAAAGGAGACCAAAACAGGCGAGTTCTTATGGTAGCATGTGGAGCTAAGGTGCCTCTGTATCTTGCATGCTTCTTGTAGCTCCTCAGCTTCAAAAGGGATACAGTAAAATGGTCAGAGGTGCAGGAATAAGGTGGTAAAGGTGATGAGAATGATGCCTGAAAAGTCAAGGTGGGAAGAGAACTGATTTCTGTTGGCTGATGTGCAATCCTTGTGGCTTACAAAGATGAGCTGGGAGGTTCTGGTTTTCTGAACGCCACAGGAGCCATCAAATCCATGAACACCAGTTTCTCTTGAAGCCATTAGGACGCACAAGGTCAAAAATACTGATTCATCCCTGGGGGGGGGGGGTGACTTTAGTGTACAGATTTAAGCAGTTGTTTCACTGCTGTAAGCTTTTGAAGTTTAAGCTCTTTACATCTCTGTTCCAGTTCTCAACAGTCTCAAGTATTTTCCCCTTAGTTCCATTGGGCATCTTAGACTTCCAACTATTTCAGGCCAACAACAAAAAAAAAAGAGACAAGTTTCCCATTTCACATACACTTGATAAACATTTTAGTTTTATTTTGGTAATGAATTTGTTACCAGATTCATTAGTAAAAGTAAAAATGGCTTTCTCTGTATGTTAGGAATATGTTCCAGCCGGACTTTTTCAGTGACAATCTACAGAAATGCATGACAGAGGCAGAGACTGATGCTGAAAATAATTTCTCTTTAGGCAGAGATTTGTATCTCCCGGAAGAATAAAATAATCTGTATGAGTTGTCTAAGTTTCTTTAAAAATCTGAGTATCTATGCAAGAAAAAGATCATTCTTTAATTTAAGCTCCAAAAAGTATTCTCTGCAGACAGTAGGAGAGCCGTTATTAATTTTTAATCAGCCAATTGAGCAGTAATATTGTCTAGCAAGTCCTCAGTTAATTTTAAAACAGAATTTGAAGGTGGTTTATATAAATCTCTTGAAATGATCCCCTTAACTAGAATATGGTGCTTTGAAAGCAAAACCTATTTGCTGTCTCTGTTATGCACATTCCTGATTGAAGGGCAAGAAGAGGATAGGTTTCCTCAGTTCTAGGCACACCCAGTAAATACTTCCATTTGCCAGTGAACAGACATCATTATCACTCTCTTTATACGAACCTCATCTTCCAGTGACTACAGAGGATCAGATCCCATAAACATGTCCTGAAGTCAGTAAAAACATCTAGATAATGGTGTACCTCCAAAAGCAATGTCATTTTACAAGCCCTGCTTCTTGACATGTTCTCTCTCTTGTGGGAGAGTCTAAATTAATCTTTTTGTACAATTTTCTGGCTCTAGGTACAGCAGCATCTTCTTGGCTCTTGTATATAGTGCATCCCATCATAAACGTTTTCAAGACTGGTATTCAGTGCACCTACTGCCTCTGAATGATTTTTGCCTTCAGAAGTAAAACCTGTCAGTAAAATGTCCAGCAGTAAAAAGTCAATCGCTAAATCCATTTGTTCTCTGGTGGAGAGATTGCAAGATCTTTCCACGATAGTCCATCAAGCTCCAATCACTGCCTTGGACAAACTGCTACCAGATGTGGAAATTTCAGCTGTGGAAATCTAGGTCTTGCCTTTTTCACAATTATTGATCCATGCTTAGACTACCATATTATTTTTACTCTACTGAGCTTAAGATGCCTGTAGAGAGGAGAGGAAGTCATCAGCATTAACGATAATAGAAAGAAGGTAAAAATACTTGCAAAAAAATACCCCCAACCCTTAAAGACAAGATTTTTTTAAATTATTTTTTATTTTTTTCAAGAATAGCCTGCAGCTATTCTTCAGCTTTTCCAGCATTCACTATGCAAATGCCATCTGGCAATAACCAGAGAGATAATCTTGTTTTTCAGATCAGGAGTTCACATTGCTCGTACTTCCTGAGCCAAAGTGGCATTTAAATTTTTAGCTGACAGAGGCATCTATCTTCTGTCTTTCAAAAGCTGCTGTGTGCACAACTGCTCTCAATAGTAGAGATGTTCTATCTGTAGTATATCATGCTACTCTGGCAGTGACAGAAATCTCTGCGTTGTTATAAGATCTATTGGCATTCATCCTTGAAGAACTTAATACTGTATACAAGAGCTGTGGGGTTTTTCACTTGCAGGGAACATGCAGTAATCTGCTAACATGATTGTGAAGTCTGCTGGCTTTATGGTAGAAGAATGAGCTGTGTGCCAGAGTAATGTTCACGGCTTATCTGGAAAAAAAAAAATCAGTTGACCTGTTAGTGTAATAAAATCAAAAGATTCTTGAGGAGTTAAAACACCAGATTCTTTGTACACTGTTTGGGGGAAGTAGAGGGGACAGGACACATATGCATTTGTGTTTATCCAAGTTAGCTTAGTCTCCTCAAAATATAACTTCTCATCTCAGAACTTTAACTGATACAGTCAGCTGTATCTTAGTTTCTTGTGTTCAACAGAGTTTCTGGCCACAGTAGTGTATTCTTAAGTTACTTCTCCATTAATTCATGAATATGTTGAAATCGGCTCTCTTGCAGTTTCTATCTCAATGAAATTATATTTTAGGTTCAATTTTATCTTACAATCTTGTGGATATAGAAATGTCTCGTTTTGTGATGTGTTCTGCTTTAGCCCTTTATAAACTTCCATAATTTTTTGGGGTTCCTCAGAACTAAATAGTCTGTAACAATATCTGTGCCTTCCCCCAGAAACATAGCAAATTGGGGCAGTGAGATATTCCACAGTTAACATTCTGCTGCGAGGAAACAAGCTGTAGTTCTTCTTTTGGACTTAGCTAGTTTTGATTTATACTGGTATTTACCTACACGTGAAGATTTTTACAAAGCTGAAATGTCAATGGTCATTTGTTTCTCCTTTGTGAAATAGTTGATACATCCAAAGGTCTCAGAAGCGCAGCTTCCCCTATGTGGAAGCAGGTTGGTTAGATAACTAATGCTTGCAGGTGAATAAGACCTCTTGTTTTCTAGTTGTAGTTCACTTACTAGGTGGTGGAAACATCTGTTACAAAGAGTTGAAAATGTTTCTCAGTGTAAATCTTAGTAATTTCCTACTGCTTTGTTCATTAGGCTTTCTGAGGAGTGAAGCTTTTGGGTAGAGTCTGACTATATCTTTGGCAAGGAGGTGTTACTACTAAAAAAAAATTATTATGCCTTTTGCAAAATAGTTAAGTCACCCTTGAGTGCATCAGTGTAAAGAAATTCCTTCTATGTTTCAGTTGTTGGCAGATCTTTTTTTCTTTTGGTTCAGCTCTCAGACATTAGCTGGGATCTTTCACCAATTCCTTAGGCTTAAATTCTTAAGTGTCTGTGTATATATTTAAGGAAAAGAAAGCAAGCAAGCACAAGAAAATGACCTAATGCAGAGCTTTAGATGCTGTACTGAAGTAGACTTGAAATTGTTTCCAAATTTATCATGCTGTATAACCTGATTTCTGTAACAATAGTGCCAAAATAATTATCAGTGTGCTGGGATGACTGAAAAACAAAGCCTTAAATAAGGAGTAAAATACTGTATTCATACAAAGTAGTTTTATAATGTAATCGAATCCTATTTTTTTTTCCATCTCTTAGATGATGAAGCATGCCTGGGACAATTATAGGCAATATGGATGGGGACATAATGAGCTCAAACCAATTGCCCGGAAAGGACATTCCACCAACATCTTTGGTAGGCTATATTTTCTGGTTTGTTTTGTGTTTTGGTTTTTTTTTTCCCCATATTTCTGTCCATGCTCTCCTCTTTGCAAGTCTACCCAAACTTCCTAGCAAATTATCTTTTAATATGAATTTTTTTGAAGTGTGGATGACAGAAATCTGTTGATTATTTCAATGATACTTCAATGTATTACTTCCTTAAACTATGCTTTTAGTAGTGATATGTTCTCATTGTTGGAGAAGCTAAGCTGTGTTTGTGTGCACTTTTGCATTGCATACACACACATACATATATAAATATAAAAGTTACAATGCACTGATGATAATTTAGGATGCAATGAATATAAAATAATTAAAAAAAAAAAAAATACAACCTCATCTTCTCTACGTCTTTGTATTTAATTCCCTGAGAATGTGCTGTAAGACAGGGTATACAGGCAAGATGCCAAAAAAACCAAGGTGAAGTTTAAAGTAGCTTTTGAAATAAGTTCTGGGTAAGGTGATGGGGAGGGACATTGTTACTTGATGTGTGGCTTGTGCATCCTGAACCTGTAGACTGGAGTTAAAAAAAACCCCACAGCATTCAAAATACAGAATTTTCAGGGTAGGAGCAAGCTTTGGAGAAATTCAAGGGATAGAGTGAGAATGGTTGAGTGATGGAGCTTGACTGAGTGTTGCAAATCACATTTAGAATAGTAGGAAATATGAGGAAGGTTAAGATCAAGAAACTGGATAGCCATGTGTGGTGTACGTGTGATCAGACCAGAGGGCTTTTCTTCCATAAAGTATCAGTGATCTGTAGCAGTACTGCTTTTCTTTTTTTTGGTGTGAATGCACTGGGATGGAATCAGTAGTGATCAGAAAGGGAAAAGCATTTTATTGTTACTCAAACCAGCATAAAATCCCCTTTTGTCCCCAGTCTTGTAGGACAAATGGTTCAAAAAACTTGGTTGTAACTGGTAAGGACTAAGCCTTGGAAGTTCTCTAGGTTCATCCTTTACTAGAGCAAACCACATAACCTCAATGTTGGTGATTAATGATGAGCCTGGATTGGTCCAGAATGCACAGCACCTAAGATGACCTAAGAGCTGTGAAATTCATACATTTGTTTTGAAACACACACGAAAGAGCTGCTCTAACACCGGAGAGGGTTTTCTGAATCCTGCTCAGGATTTCATGCTGTGTTCATCTGAGGAAGGTACAAATTTATTATAACCACTTTTTGCATCAAGAATCAGTGTGGATATATTGTGTATACCTGAAACATCTTAGTATCAGTTGTAAGCGTTTGAAATCAAGATTTTATTGGCTTGTATTGTAAGGCAATTGGCTGATGGCTTTGTGTGAGGTTGGTAATTGTAACTGCTATCTGGTTTACTTCTCTTGATTTAAACCTTGAAATTGTTTCTTGTGGATGATAGCAATACAGATTAAGTTTGTGTAATTGTCTCATTTTCTGTGTTTAGTGCCTGAACACAGGATAAATGATTTTGATTTAAATAAAAGTTTGGTTAGCTTTTTGGTTTTGTTTGCAGAGGAAAAGTAAACTCTCAGAGGAAACATTCCAAGCAAAGAGTCAAAGCACTTGTTTCAAAATCGTTGTAATGTTTAAAGGGATTTTTCATTTTTTTTTGCTCTGTCTCCTCCAATCTCCCTAAATCTGGAAATCATTCTTACATCTTACCAAATAAACAAGTGATCCAAATGCTTTTTTCCTCCAATTTATTTGCATGTTGATCTCAAACCTTGAATAAATGCCTAGAAGCCTATTTAAATCCATAGGAGAATCATTTCAGCTACTGTCAGAGCTCTGCCTGCAGTAACAATCGTTCACCTTTGCTGCGAGCAAACCCCTTAGTGCCTGCCATTGACTGGCTTGGGTCATGCACTGAAACCTGCTTTATTACACATGAGTATGGTGTGAAAGCTGACCTTGGTTTACTACTTTATATTCCCTTATAAAGAAAATGACTGCATCAGGGGATGTTGTCTAAGGTGGGGAAGATGAGAAGTTGGCAGGCTCAGGAGAAAAACGCATCTGGACTGGACGTGGATTTTGCAGAGTGAAGTCAGAGTCTCGAGATGCAGCTAGAGCTGGGCATAGTCCAAGGAGTGAGTGTGAAGCTGAAGGGAAGACCAGGGCAAGAGGCTTCTGCCGTGACAAACGGGGCATTTCTTAGGTTCCCAGAGACTGTTCTGTAGTATCCTTAAATAATTTCTCTTTGCTGCCTTGGATGTTAGCACTGCTTTCATTTCTACTAGAAAAATCTCTTCTGAAGCTTCCTGTAATTTAGTTATCTCTAATTCATGGCTTTCATTTCTGTTTTTTCCAGCTAATGAATTTGGGTCTGACAGTGAAAATCTTTAATGTTCATCTGTATGATCACGTAGTCTTTGCTGTTGAATTTACATGCAATTCTGTTGCTTCATTTGCCAACTATAATTTTAGATTAGCCTTGCTTTGTAACCCAGACTCTATGAAGCGAGGGGTTTTTTTTTTCTTTATATGGCAGGAAAACATTTTTCTAATGTTTGTTTTAATGTGACTGACACAATATTTTGAACCAATTTTGAATTAAAATTTTACTCTAGTATTTTATTTTCTTTCTGTTCCTCCTCTGCTTACTCCTAACATGTCTCCTAATGAGTCTGGAGGACTTCTGATTTTTTCTCCTTGGAATGCTTGTTCTTTGGAGTGTTGACATTGCTGTCTGGAAGAAATTGCAGACTTCCTCCACGTTCAAGCTTCTGATCCTTTTATTCCAGCTAACTCTAGCAGCTGATTCCCTGAGTGTTTGTCCTTTTAAGATCCAGATGCTATTTTGTCCTATTTAATTTTTAGCCAGATCGTAGTATGATTACCCTTTCCAAGGCTGTTTCACAGGAAAAACTTTCATTAAATACCTAGTCTTCAGGATGTACCCAGTCTAAAATAGAATCAGCTATTGTTGATTTGGTGTGTGGTTGATGGGAGGGAGGGGGGAACTGGTCCTTGTACTGAGGACTGTCTAGGCTGTATTATAATTGCTAGTACTTTACCAATCTCTATTACCCATAATGACGCCATTCTCAGCGGTATTTGCCTTTATAGAATCATTGCATAATTCTTTTTGAAACCTGATGCTATTTTTAATAAAAAAGATGCTCAGCAAAACCTCTTTTTATTATTCATCTCAACGATGATTTGATTCAACCTATTTCCTGCTGTTCCTGCTGTCTGTTGTATTTCTATTTCAATTCATGGCACGTCCGTGAGATTCAGCAAGGAGATGGTATTGCTAGTTGACACTGCAACCCTTTGTATGAATCTTTGGGAAATCAGCTTTACTGATAACTCTCAAGTGAGGTAAACATCATTCAATTTAGAAGTCAAATAAGCCATTAATCTTCCCTGTTGAACTCCCCCTTTCTCTCCAAAGCAGAGTGTCCATGTATATGTGTGTATGTATATATGCCAAGAGGAACATCAGCGTGCCTAACATTGTAAGATCTAGGAGGGTTCAGGCTGGAGTCAGGGCAGGAAGGTGGAGGTGACCTGCTCTGCTCTCATAAATCCTAGTTTTAAGTCATTAAAAAAAACCAAGGAAAGGCGATAAACTTGAAAGCAAGATGCTCTGTGCCTTACTGAAGCATGCCAGCAAGAACATTTGTAGACCATCCCAGTTACTAGTTTGATTTTTTTAATAACAAAATGTCCTGGTGTGGCTTTAGCTGACCTGCAACTAGAAATTCTTGCCGGTCTTTTTGAGCTGTCTCACCTGTTCACTGTAAATTGTAAAGGAGAGCTTGCTTAAACTGTTGCCTATATGTATAGTCAGTCAGTGGTTAAAATCTTGAATAGTATTTCTTCAACAGCTTGGTCACAGCATTAGTGGTGTGGTGCTGCTTTGGGAAAGTATGACTGGGAATTGATGGGCTTTTAAAGGTATTTACATTTAGATGACACATGAAACAAACCTTTATAGGTTCTGTATTGGTGAAACAGAATGATAACTTGCTCCTTTTTTTGTGAGAGTTGCTTGTTTTTGAAAGGACTGGTAATTTCAAGACGTTATTTATTCCTACACTATAAGATGAAATGTAAAAGGTGAGGAGAAAGTATAGCAGAGAGGTGTAATTTCTCTTTCCAGTTTAAATTTTCATTTGCAGCTCTGTTGGTGGTTGTAGCAGCTAAGCTTAAAAAAAAAAAAGTTACTATTTCTGTTGGGTTGCTTAAATTGCTGGAATAATTTGATGACAGCCACAGGGTGTTACTGCAGAGGTGATGTTGTATGGGATCTGGGTCAAGTTCTTATTGGAACACAAAAGGTGAAGAGAAAAGGCTGATGGAAAATGATGCATGTAAGATAATGAGCAAGCATGACAAACACTGAGTTTGCTTCAGAATTTTTTCTGGGTGTAGCAGAAACCAGAGTAGTTTGATGGTATTGTCAGGTAGATACTTTTGCTGTAATGTTATCTGATTGGATTTGCTTTTGAGGATCAGGGTAACATGGCCTGAAACATGCTGTTTGCAGATGACTTATCTCTGCACTTGTTTGATGAACATCTTATGGAAGCCCCATTAAAATTACTCAATGCAGATATGCTTCAGAATTATAAACTGTATGTATTTGTGTCATCTTTTATTTCAGTGGGTTATGAACTAATTACTGAGGCACAAACCTTTGTGATGCTTTGTTGTGAGTTAAATTAAACAGTTTGTGCTACGGGCTTTGTGTCAGTCTTCAGTCTTTATGTTTTTAAAACAACATTTATTTGAGAACCTGAATGATTTTAAAGAAAAAAAAAAAAAAGTCCACAATCCTTGGGCAACTCAGAACATTGTCCTCAGCAAAACTAGAAATCTTGGACTGTCATCTTACCTGATGCTTTCTGAACTTAAGAGTTCTGAGTGGTGTGCTTTTAGTTTAGTTGGTTTTGGTTTTGTTGTTGGATTTTTTTTTTATGTGTTATTAATTATCTAAGAGTAAAGTCAAGATGTATAGTTTGTCAGGTGAGTAAGTACATGACAAAGTACTGGTAGTAGAAACTTGTAAACTTCCCATATTACCAGTAGTGCATTTCTAAACCTTACATTTGGATGTATTCTTTCTAGAGGTGAGATGCATTACATGGCAATGATCTGATAATGTATACATACATAAATAGATACATGTCTAGTTATGTTTTGAAGGGTGTGAAAAGATCTTTCCTAAGAATAACGGTGTGGAATTTTTAAGCTGTAGATGCTTTCATACAGACATGCTCAAACGAGAAATTAGAATGTCATCTTTTGTCACACAAGGACTGTCTTACACGTCTGTAGTGTTTTTCGTGCCCCTCCCGTTCTCTGGTCTCACATCCCATGGAAGTGGTCAGTATAATCAGAGTTGTCTGCCAGCTCTGTCTTGAGATAATATCTTCTTGGGAGGAGGAGAGAATTGTCAATAAAGTCACATTGTGGTTGCATTTGTATTACCATGTAGAGCCTGCAGTGCAGCCGTATCTCTTCCCTAACAGATGACCAAATAAAGCTGTTCTCCCTTTTTTATGAGGGATTTTTCTCTGGCACGTTCACTGTCATCAACATAATGTGCTGCTGCTTCATACATCTGGAAAAAAAGAAATTTTCAGGTGAATGTTGGTTAACTAGCAAAATGTGCCCAAGGAAACAACTCGGTCATTCAGTTGAGGTGGCTAGTAAGCTGAATATTATTTATTTATTTGGGGGGGGGTCAGTGGACTACTTGGTTTCTACCACCTTGCTGAGTGTGTCCTGTTGCCTGGCTTACTGCACAGCCCATCTTTTTTGCTACCAGCGCTGCTGATAAACACTCATGACCTGGGATAAAGTTGCTGAGCCAGCTGCCAACTGCCCACTGCAGCAGTGTGGGAAGCTCTTGCCACAGATCTTTGTGTTGCTAAGCAATGGAGATCTGATAGTGCGTTTCTCTGCTGTGCTGGAGAGCAGGAGCAGTGATGTTCCTAAGCCCCAAAGAGGAAATGCATTTGTCAAAATGCAAGGGCGCGAGGTTGTTGCAAGAGGGAGCCGAGTCAGGCAAAGGTGTCTGTTTCTCCAGTACCTTTGGCAAATACAGGACAGCTTGGGAGAGTAATACAATTTCTTTGTCCAGTTTGTGGTCTGGAAAAGAAGACGTGGAATGTTTCTTGTTAGAATTACAAGAAAATGCTTTAATGGATTTATTTTTTCTTTTTAATTACCCTGGGGAATAGACATTAGTTTATTAGACACTTCTGTCATCTGTCATTGTAAGAGCTTTTGGGCTGCCTGAGCTGCTGTGACACTATCATCTCCTGTCATCTGATTAGTTTTCATTTACTTTTGAAGCTCAAATAATTGAGTGTCAAGGATGTCACGTTTCATGGGCCTTTTGTTTTCCAATGCTGTGAAGACTGAGGAATGACCTTTTGAAAATATGACTCAAAGTTTCTAGTGTCCTCTCTCCGTAAAATCCTACTGAAGAGACAGGAGAAGCAACTTCTGCCCAGCATCCTTTTTCTGTGCATGTTTTCAGCCTCTGAATCCATGTAGAGGGTAAATGAAAATGATTTAAAAAAAAAGAAGAACGAGGTATATATGTAAACAGATATGCTCTTGACTTCTTGTTTTTATGAGACAAGTTTAGTGAGCAGTAGTTTTTATCTTAAGTGCACAACTGATCTACCCAGCATTGTCTTTTTCTGTGGCAAATGAAAGGAGAAAGGAAATCCATTCATGCTAACCAGTAGAGAGGTAATTTCATGATGCAAAATTCAGCCCAATCTCTGTATGTCAGGTTCTGTGCAATTTTAAAGGGAATGAAACTGACCCTAGGATAGGCCTATGCAGCTGTGTCCTCTGCAGCCAGTAAAGGTGGGTTTGCCCTGAGACAGTGTTGAATATTATATATAAATTGAATGTCTGGGGCTTTTTTGGCTCGTAACATAAACTTTGGAAAGACAAAATTTTAAGATAGACTATATATATATATATCTCAAGACTTGCTGGCTGATTTTGGAATTAAAACAGTGTTCTGATAATGCAAGGAAAGTTCCTTCAGGTCAGATGATCTTTGTTACATGTCCTCCAAAAATTGTTCATGTGAGGTACCTAGGGAAGAGTCTGCGCAAACTTAGAATGCGATATTGCAGGTGCTTCTTGAGTGGTTCCGTAGATTGATTCTATATGGTGTAGAAAATTTCTTCATTTTGAAGTCTGCTCACTGTCCTAGATGACTAGTTTTGGTATTGGAAAACCTGAACCCATTATTCTGTGCTGGATTAGATTATCCTGCTCTGGCAGGAAGATCTCCAAGGTCCCTTCCAACCCCTGACACCCTGTCATACTCACCACCTTCCTTGCCATTCATGACTTTGTAGAACTGCATATAACCTCAGCTGTGTGCCTGTCTTACATGGAGAGTCTTGGTCTCTTAAGCCACTTCTCATACATATGCTTTTCATACCCTATACATTATCTCCAATCTCTGTATTTTATTAAGTTGTTCTTTTTCTCTTTGAGAGGAAGACTACAACTTTGTTCTGCATTCTGTTTTGTTCACTGTTCCTTTCCTAATAACTCTTATTTGGTATCATTTAGGCTCCTTAGGGAGTCTAGAGTCTCACTATTGGGTGGCTTTTCGGGAGGAGCAATCCTTTTCAAGCATTTCCTTTTCCTCATCCACTGTATAAAGTATATCCAAATTATTAATGAATATTTAGAAATTATTTCATAAATAAGCATTTTGTCCAGGCATGAATCTCTGTAGGATCCCATGAGTGGCTTCCACTCAAAATGATAATGTGATTGTTTACACTCACCCCTTTTCCTGTCTTTTGATCAGTTATTTAGCTGCACAAGAACAATTTTCTCTTACCCTGTGGCAAGTTAGTTTTCTTAAGAGTCTTTAAGGAACATTCTCATGTATCTTCTGTATATATTTTCTGTCCATATGCAAGTTCATTTCTTAAAAAGACTAGCACTGATGCTAAGATAAGACTTCCCTTTACAAAATTTCTGATTTTTTCCTCAGTTCATCAAATGTGAAGTTGTCCTCTGACTGACACTGCATTAGCATTTTGTAAACACTCTTTTGCTTCACTGCAATAGATGTTGTTTTGATTCAGAATAGGCTGTCCTCTAAAACTTGCAAATGTGTGCAGGCAGGATGCAGTCTGGTTCTGTGTTCCCTCTTTTAACTCTTTTATGGTACTGGTGCTATAGATAAAGACAACTGTGGTTAGCTAAGAATATATTTTCTTTTTGCATGTTACTGCTGTTTCATCAAACTGTCACAAGTGTGTCTATGCATATCAGGGAAATTCTCCATAAGCAGCTGTTGTCTTTTGTTCTTTTTAATAATACAGTATTCCCACTGAATTCTTCTCACACAGTTTGTATTAGCTCATGTACAACAAGTTAACATCGGTTCTTAATGGCTTTTTTGCATGTTTCTGTGCTGATTATGTTAAATCCTGGGGTGTCGTTCAGAAGATTGGCAATTCTGCCTTAAAAAGCAAAAAAAAAGAAAGAATGAGATGTGCAGATGCAAAGTGGAATTTGATAAATACACCTAATTTCTGTAACCTGCCTTATAGAATAGTGAAGTAAACATATAAATCAAATGGTAATGAAGATATTAAGTCAGTAAGAGTTCAGGGATTGGGCTTAAATTGAGAATTTTTATTCTCTCTGATAGCATCCTCTAGTGTTTTTCTCTTATACACCAGCTGGCTTGCTCTGAGGAAAAAAATATATTGGTTTTCTGTTGGGAATCTTTGGACTTAGATTTGTTTTGAATGGGGAATAATTTAGGTTGTGGGAAATGCTATTCCTGAATTTAATAAATATATTTCCTATCATTTGGAAATATATTTAGAATGTAGTCTGGACCAAAATGTATGAAAGTGGCCCAAGGTTTTTATCTAAAGATGGAAAAGCTTATATTACATGATGGCTGTTAGAGGTGTGGGGTTTTGTGATGCTTTTCCTACTGCCAAGCCAACGAGGTAGTTTAGCTTACAATTATCTGTAAGAAATAGTATTTTTATGGTCTTGGAAGATGTGTACTTAGATCACTTCATATATAAGAATTCTGCACTCAGGTCACACAACTAAAGTCCACTAACATCTTATTCTTGTATTTACTGTCAAACGTTAACTGGCGTTGCTTGCTGCTGAGTTTGACTGCTGCCTGTATTTAGGCTCTGCATACTTCTGAGTCATCATTCACAGGTACTCTTCAGTCTTTCATAATTTCTCACAATGGTGTGGCTGCAGATCAGTATTTTTGGTTAGTTTTGACTTCTTTGTGTGTAGCTGATTGCCATCACCATTCATTTCTCACCTGTTATTCTTGCCTCTCTTCTGATACGTGTCTGTCCCCTCCTTTGTACACGATTTAATGCCAACTCCTCTCCCTCATTTCTTTCCTACTCTGAAGCTCATCCTAATCTTTCTCTACTGACATTGTGGCCTTTGAGTTATCACTAGGGCTTAACCTTCCACTAACTCAAATCATAGTTCCAACATTTATCTTAATTATGGTCTCCACAGAGTCTTCCTCCTATCTGCAGTAATTCAGTTTTGTGTTAGTGCTTTAAAACTGAATAACCAAAAAAAAAAAAAAAAATTAATTGAGGCAACTGGAAAGAAGCATAGAAAATCAAAAAGATCTGGTATTACAATGTTAAGCCCTTTTTCAGATTTGGTTTTGAGGACATTCAGGTTTTGTGCTAGAGGGACTGCATTCAATTCGTGCTTGTATGATTTCTGAATTAAGCTGAAGGGCCGTGTAATGTAAATTCTTAGACAAGTTTTAAACTGAGAGTCTTAAGGACATAGCTATTTAAGCAGCAGCTTGTTGATGAATAACATCTACCTGCTAGTCCACACTTTTTAATAGTTTCAAAGACTAGAGTATACTTCAGTGCTTTACTCCCATTACTTCCTCATTTATAAAATTAAAGAAAGCATTATAATTGATTATTTAGTGTTATTTACATAGTAAAATACTGTCTGGTACAAAAGGTTAGGAACTCCTTTGCATGTTGTCTATTGGCAGCAAATTAACAGAACTAAGCAATCTCATGCTTAGTTTTTTATTCTGCTTTTTTAATTGGTTGAAATTGTAAAAGGCAGTTGGTTTCTTCATGGATACTTAAAGGCTTATTCATTGCATTTTATGGCTGAGATGAAATCATGTTGCAGTTTTGTATGAAATGTATGGTTCCACTGACTGACTTTGAGGCATTTGTTTTCACAGTGGAATTAAAATCTGTTGTTCAAAAGTTTTAAATTCATTTTCTTAAACATTATCTTGTTCCTTGTTAAGTCATTAAGATATTTTTACAAGTGGTGTGCTTCAGTAGTGGCAGCTTTATTGCCAGAGCTTCATTAGAGATACAGAAAACTAGGTTGATAATTGTTTGCTTTTAATTTTCACATTATGTATTTTTCTGCCATGTCTGTAATTGGCTGTCACATTAAGAAATCCTGTTGCTACAGTCTGAAAACTTGAATTCTTTGAATCTCTTTGAGTAGAAATTGCTATACTTTACCTAGATCAGTACAGTCTTGCCCAGTCTCCATTTTTCAACTGTTTTGAAGCTGAGCAGACAAGTATATCAGTAACAAGAAATTTGTATTTTTTAAGACAGTAATAAGTCTTTATTTAATATCAGGCAGTTTTTCAAGGAAGCATTTTTCCTTTGTCACCAGGGATTAAAACACTGCTTATGTGAAAAATAACTGATCTTTTAGGTTCAGAGTATGCCAGGGTATTCTTCCTTGAGGAGGCTTCACATCTCTTTGTTTCTGGAATCACTGCGATGGGCTAGGGAGGATTGGCTCAATGCTTGAGCACACTCCAGTTGTTGGGTCATTCTGGCAGGAGTGTTGGATTGCTCTGAAGTTCAGGTTATTTGCTGGAGCAGAAGTTTAATTTAGGAATTAAGGTAACTTATGCCTTGAGACTTTGTTCTTCTTAGATTCCTTTAAATTGATTCTCTCCCCACATCCCAGTTAAGCACACCCGTAATCAAAGGTGTTCTGCACCAGTAGGAGTAGGTTCTGCTTCCAGTAAATTAGGTCTTTCCAGGGCTCTGGAAAAAAACCCAAACAAACAACAAGAACTAAATATGAGTGGCTGAGACCAATACTATTTCTGGCACATGAGGTCTGTTGTCTCTTATGGTTCTGTCCATCAGCATGATCTTCCCACTAGCTGTGGTGTTTGGAGAGTGAAAGCCATTTCCTCACATCCAGACCTCTTATCTCTACACATCACTAACTACAGATTCCAGCCTTCTAATGCTTGTGAAGAGAAATTTGCTTTCTAGAGTATAAAATAGCTGGTGGTGCTATCCCCAGGCACCTTATCTTACTCCTTGGGAATAAGAGTCTCGATTAGATTCTTGGGTGACTTTTGTCACTGCTTTAGGAAATGTGAAGACCCTACCTTGATTGTAAACAAACTGATGAGCATCCCACTTCTGGGCCTGTTACCTGCTATTTTTTCTGCTTTAAAATACTGCTATAAAATACTAACTGCTATAAAATACTTTACTTTCAGTCACTGCATAAGGTAGAATGGTAGGAATGGTTACATGCATCTATTTTATGTGGTTTTCCTTGGAGGCAGTAGCCTCATGGTAATTTTCCACTTAGTCTGGTTTCCTTGACTTTGTAGCAGCTCTGCTCTGACCCAGTGTGCATTTTGATAATGAGAGATCCATTTTTATCTGCATTTCCTTCAGGTTTTTTACTCCTCTAGCTGGTTGCTGGATAGATGCCAAGTGTGTTGTAAGACACTAATACACTTGTCACACAAGGGTGTTAGAGCACAGACAGACAGGGGGTGAAAGGAAAAGAAGGAAAATTCTGTCCTTAGCCAGTCAGGGGAGATAATAGGAAGAGCAAAAGCAATAAAACCTATAGGCTGTGATAAAGGTAGTTTAATAAGTGAAGGAAAGGGGTCAGAGGGGGGAAGTAATGCAAAGACAATCGTTCACCATCTACCACCAGCAGACCGAAGCCCAGCTAGCAGCTCCCTGAGGAATGGCTACCTAACTCCCTCCTACATTCAGCATTTATCACCGAGTGTGGCGTTACATCATATGGCCTAGCCTCTTGGTCAGTTTGGGTGAGCTGTCATGGTGATGTCCCCTCTCAGACTCTTGCCCACCCCCAGTCGGGGCAGAGAGGAAAGAAAAGAGAAAACCTTGGTGCTGTGCAAGCACCGCTCAGCGTTAGCCGAAACTCGGGTGCGTTATCAAGGCTGTTTTACTCACAAATCCAAACCACAACACCATGCAGGCTACTGTGAAGAAAATCAACTCTGTCCCAGCCAGGCCCAGTGCACCTGGTCAAGTCAAACTAAGGAAAGGCCACATGGAAGTGTTTTTCAGAAGTAGTAATGGGATGTGTGTGGTAGATAACTGTTGAAGAAAGGAGTAGGTACAGGTGATGTGTCATATAACCAAAGTTTCTCTTAAGCACTTACCTAATGGTTACTTTTAAACTCAAAAGTGTATGAATTCAGTTTGCTGGCCTGGAGTTTTAATCTGTCATCTTGTTCATTCTTTATTTACATGACAAGTCTGTGTCTCAAATTCTTAGTCTTCTCTGATCACAGTTGATCTATACTATTTTCTCTAGTACCTCAGTGCTCATAGTCTCTTCTGTTTCCACATAATAAATATACTAAGCAAGCCTGTAGCTAGTATCAGATTTTCTACACCTCTGTACTTATCTCTTGTGGTATAATGAAAATGGGCTATTTATTTTCTTCATATTCCTTTTGTCATAGAACATGTGACAATGACCTGTCTCCCCATACTTCGATAGTCTCCCGTGAGACTTGAAAATGTATAAATAAAGCAGTTCTTCATCTAGCACTTTGGCATACTGAAGAAATTTCAGATAGGGAGACCATTTTTCTTTTAATATCCCTGCTGTTTACACTTTGCTAGATGCTTCAGACTGTAGATTTGTGTGTTATCAAGTGAAGGAATTACTTGTCTAATCTCAGGAAACTGAAGTCTACCTAAATATAAATCTGATTTACTCTCGCTTAATGAGAGTGTGCATGATTTTGTTAATAGTTCAGCTATTTCATTGCTAAATTCCTTCCTAAATTAGCTCGTGATGGATGTTCTGTTTTATTTAGAAGAATGAGAATTGCGTTCATTAGTTAAACTTCATTAAATTTGAAGCTCAATCAACTAGAACTATAATTATATGGAGAGGAAACTTCCTAATCTGACATTTGTAAAACTGAGCCCTTTTGGAATCAGTTATTGTCTTATGCAACATGACCAACTGTGCCTTTGTATTGAACAGAGGCAGATCCTGAGAGGAGTGCCCTCGTCTAGAGGAAGCGTTATTTTCTATTATAATTTAATTGCTTTATAGCCTTTTCCACCACAATGAAACATCTGCTTTCTCTGTATCTGGAGCAATAATATATCAGACTGGTTGAGGTGAGATAGTAAGCAGTGTATACTCCTCTGAACTCTTACCTCATTGTTTACAGAATTAGAGAATGGTGGGGTTTGGAAGGGACCTCTGGAGATCGAGTCCAACCCCCCTGCCAGAGCAGGATCACCCAGGGCAGCCCACCCAGGAACAGATCCAGAGGGGTTTGAAAGTCTTCAGAGAAGGAGACTCCACAACCTCTCTGGGCAGCCTGGTCCAGGCTCTGTCACCCTTACACTTCCTGTGTTCCAGTTTGTGCCCATTGCCCCTCATCCTATCCCAGGGCACCACTGAAAGGAGACTGGTCCCTTCTACTTGACACCCACCCTGCAGAGATTCATAAACATTGATCAGATCCCCTCTCAGTCTTCTCTTCTCCAGACTAAACAGCCCCAGGGCTCTCAGCCCTTCCTCATAAGAGAGATGCTCCAGTCCCTTTGTCATCCTTGTAGCTTCTGTTGGACTCTCTTCTTTGTCTCTCTTGAACTGGGGAGCTCAGAAATGGGCACAGTACTCCAGATAGGGTCTCACTAGGGGCAGAGCAGAGAGGGAGGAGATCCTGCCTCCACTCTTCTTTATGCACCCCAGGAGACCATTGGCCTTCCTGGCCACAATGGCACACATTGCTGTCCCATGGATAATTTACTGTCCACCAGGACTCCCAGATCCTGCTCCCTGAAGCTGCTTTCCGGCAGGTCAACCCCTAACCTGTACTGGTGCATGGGGTTATTGCTCCCTAGGTGTAGGACTCTACACTTGCCTTTGTTGAGCTTTTTCCTAAGTTCTAATCTAAACCTATCTTCCTTCAGTTTAAAACCATTTCCC
>JANIJG010009876.1:1787-17065 GCA_024611175.1 Megaceryle torquata
GAGGTGTCCCTGCCCATGGCAGGGGGGTTGGAACTGGATGATCTTTAAGGTCCCTTCCAACCCTGACGATTCTATGGTTCTAAGAAAACAATAAGAAACAACAGCAAACTAACAGCGATGAAAAAATGCACAAAGTGAGCGATGTAGAACAAACCCGGCTGCACCACTGCCTGGCCCTGCCTTTATACAGCAGGCATGATGTCAGCATGGGAGAGAATAACCCATTGGCTGGTTCACTTGTCGCCCCCTTCCAACTCCTGGTGAAAATTAAACCTATCCTGGCCAGACCCAGGACAGGGGGGCAGTGGCATCAGGGGGGTCCTGACTGACTTAGAGCCTTTTCTGTAGAAGGGAATGACAAACCATGGGGTGCCAAAAGCCACACCAAAATCATTGCCAAATACACACACTTTCTGGTTTGATTAGAACAATCTGGTTTTCACTGCCTGGGTTCTTCATGGGGAAAAAAAAAAAAAAAAAGAAAGAAAATTGAGGAGAAATGAGATGCTACATGTGAGCACTAACACCTACTTCAGTTCTTTGAGTGATACACATCGGTGCTTTTGAATTTCTCGTTATCTAATTGAGGTAGAAATACCAGGAAAAGACTGACAGCACATATATCCATATTATCATAAACTAGTATCATATATGTATTGGTACTGTAGCAGCTGCAATAGTAGCTGCAAAAAGAGAGGAGAGCTGTGGAGTGCTGATGATAAAGTCTTTTCATCTTTTCTTCTCAAGCCGGGGCTTACGGAGACCTTCTGACTTGTGCAATAATTTTCTCAGAAGACATCTCTGAAATAAGACTCAGGATTCATGTTTTCTTGAAGAACCCCTGTGACTTCTGGTTTCAATCCTCTCCCAAAATCAAGGTTAACAACTGAAAAGGATTCCAGCTAAGAAATTTTAAGCACTCTCAATAGTCTTGTGAAAATAAGGAAGCAGAGCAATAGCAGCATGCATTCCAGCTAACAAAGGTAAATGCACTGGCCTGACAGATTAATGGTGAGGGATGCTCTCACTTCCAGCCTTCATTTCAGTGTTTTCTCCTGGCCTTTAGCATTAAAAAATGAATAAGGACTGGCTGAGGGGCAGCTGGGATGTTCTTTCTCTCCACAGCCCCTGTATTTCCTTCCGCTGTGCATGTGCCCTTGTGGAGATGGAGGCTCTGACTGCAAGCGGAGGGTTTTATAGAATCACAGAATCATTAAGGTTGGAAATGACCTTAAAGATCATCAAGTCCAATCCCCTGATGAACATTATGAGGACCACTAAACCATGTCCTGAAGGGCCACATCTAGACATTGTTTGAACCCCTCCAGAGATGGTGACTCCACCCTCTCCCTGGGCAGCCCTTTCCAGCACCTGACTACTCCTTCACCAAAGAAATTCTTCCTAATATCCAACCTAAACCTCCCCGGGGGAAACTTCAGCCCGTTTCCTCTCATCTTGTTCTGCTGAGATGGCAGCACATGTGTGTTTGTAGAGCTCCATGGCCTCACCCTTCCACTACTAGATCAAGTGATGGGCAGATTTGTGCAACCACCAGCAAAGGGCAAGGTCTGCCAAAACATCACTCAGGAGCGTTTCTTGATGTATGTCCTTTTTAATAAGTCTTTAATTTTTCAGGGTGCTGACCAGAAGTGTGGAACGTTTGAGCATGTCCACTCACCACTGTTGTGAGCAGTGCCACTCGATGCCGTGGCTGATTGGTTCCCCAGCCCATCACTTGGCCTTCCTGGTAGGTAAGGGTCACCTCACCTCTGTCCCCCTGCTGTTATCCTGTTCTGACTTGAAATTCTCAGCTCTGGTTTGTGAAGAAGGATTGCATCATTCCATCATCAGAACAGTTAATTAGGAGTGAAAACCCACCCAAATCAATTACAACAAATCAAATTATGTCTAGGACAAAAATGCAGCAGTGAGCATTGTGGTAAAATATATGAGAAAGACTTCTTGCCAGTTCACTATTTATAGTGGCCAGCAGCCACTGTAAATTCCCCAGTATAACAGGAAACAAACAGCACATGTGGAATGATCTCATCTCTTCAGGGTGCTGATTTTATGAGCAGTTCTGCTGGTGCTTATCTCCAGACATGTGGATAGGTCTACTGAACATAAAGGGCTTCCACTCCTGCAGGAAGAGGAGAGCCCTCAATAAAGGAAAAAAAAAAGTAAGCAGGAAATTGTCTGTAAAAACAGAACAATTAAGTTGTAAAAAGATCCTTTTGTTTTGTGTTTTTTGGGTTAATTTTTATCTTTTTGTTTTTTTTCTTTGTGAATGAACTGTACTGGCCCAGACTACCAGCATTTTTGCAAGCAAACTGTGTCCTTGGTGTTGTCCCACTCGCTTGGGACATCACCCAGAAGGCTGAAGCAGCCCATCAGCATGGAACTGTGCAGCTCTGCCCCACTATGCAGCCCTCAGGCTACACGTGTGACCGAGGGAGGTCCTGGCAAGGCTTGTGAATTGGGGAGAAGAGGCAAGCCCAGACTTGAGACAGGAATGAGTATTTTGGAGAACCATGGTCTGGGATGGAGGAGACATGGCAAAGAGGTGTGCGGGAGATCACAGAATGGACTCAACACAGAGCAATGGGATCAAAGCTGCAGACCTTTATTCCAGCACACAGAGCTTATCTATCTTTTCTGTATCAGTACAGGAGCTGCCTGACATTGCTATTGGCTGCATGCTCTGTCCATACACCTAATGATCACTAATAATTGGCTACAGCTACACAGCCACCTCTTACTATAAGGCAGTTGTTGATATTTTTAGCGTCTCTTATCCTGTGGTTGACTTTCTCACAGCTTCTATCTTGTTCTAGCAGCTTCAGCTCACTGTTATTGAAGGCCAGCTCTGCCTTGCCATGTCTCTACCTGCCCCTCAGGCCTGATTATATCAGGGCAAGCCCAGACATGTCAAGGCAACACTGAGTCTGGGTGGGCCACATGTCCATTCTTCTCAAGATGCATTGCTACAGAGGTGCTAGAGAAGGTGGGAATGCAGCAGTGCTTTGAGCCACAGGGATAGATGGGCACAGTTAATAGGACACAGGGTGTAGTGTGAGGCTTTAGAGTTAGCTCCATGCTCAGAGCAATGCATGGCATGAGCTATGGGTGGTACAGATGCCCACTATTCAGGTCCTCTGGAGGCTTTCAGAAGTACAACCATCAGGAGGTATAAAAATACTCCATAAAGTTTAACCTTCTTTAGAGATCTTTGTGGGAGAAGAAATTCCAACAATGACCCATTTTCAAGTCCATCTGATTGCTGGCTTCCCAACTGCCCCTTCTCTGAAGGAAGAAAAGCCAAAATAAAACTCAGAAGAGAACCAGGAGGCAGATGTGAGGGGACAGGAAGAAGGAAATGGAAGAACGTGAGCAGATTCCTGCAGAAGGACTGAGGTGGTGCTGGGATGCCAGGGATGGCCATGAGTGCTGGGGCAGAAACACTGGCATTTTCACCTGTAGATAGGATAGCTGATTAAAAAAGGGTTGTGTTACCACAGGGAATTTCTGAAGCTTTTTACTAGTAGTGTGTTCTTAGCAGCACTGAAAATACAACTAGACTGGAGCAGAGGACAGCAAGTATAAATCAACAGGGCAACTAATGAACAGCAGTGAGGGACTCAGTCCAGAACTGCAGCTGTTGTAAGATACTGTGGTTGTTCTAGTCAGGGGGGTTGAGACTTGGTGATGAATGGACAGTATTTTAAAGGTTTCTTTGCTTTTCTTAGGATGCTTGCTGGGCTGGGCTAGTCTGAGGCCTCTGACAGACTCTCTAAAGAGTAAATGGTTGTGTGGGAATATGCCTATGTGAGGGGAAAATAATCTTTCCCTAAAGAGAAGAATTCTGTAAAAGACATTTTTGCAAGCCTATGTGTTGAGGATATGAGGTGGATAAGAGATTACTTTCTATGTCTGACTCTCTCCTGCCCTTCCCCAAGAACATCTGTCTGAACTGGCCAATTTCAGGCACATTTGAGTGAGTTGGCAAATGCCTTAGAATAGTGATTGCATGAGACCTGGGGCTTAAGCAGAGGGAGAAGACCAGTTTTGCGCTTCCTTCAGAGCATGTGCCTTGTCAGATACCAAAGATCAAGCCATAAGGTAAAGCCCTGCTGTTCCTCCTTCATGAGAGGAGGAAGATCCTCTTTTCTTAAGGACAAGATGAGATTGAAATGAGGATGTTGGAAAAGGTGTGGGTCATCTCCCTCAGGTGTTCTTCACACAGCTGAGGGAGGGTGAAAAAGGATGCATGGCTTGCCTTGAACTTGCCTGGGGAGCCTCAGACAAAGCTTCTATTTATTTATTTATTTATTTGTACTTACACTTTTGATGGCTACATGTTTCAGAATACTTTAGGCATCCTTTTAGGAAATGCATTTATGGAGGACAGGTTGTTTTACAGAGGTATTTTTAGTGAGACAAGGAGAAGCAATGTCCAGAGGATGAGATATGCTGGGGATTTTAAAGTACAGTTGGACTGAGTGCCATCAATGCTTGCAAGGGCAGTCCCCAAATGCACATATATGATGTGGAAGAACTTCAGATTAATGAACACAAAGTACCTGTTGTTTCTTTTTTATAAACAAAGAACACTGAAGGGAAATTAATATGACTGGGGAAAAGAAGAAGATGAACTTGAATACCTTGCTGCAGTAAATAGATTTTGTCAGCTTTAATGTATGTGCCAATGACACTTCAGGTATAAATGAGGACTTGAGAAGCTCTTAAATCTGAAGATAGAAGCTGATGAAATGTGATATTCTCCCTGTATTTAAATTAGGTTTAGCAACTACTGGATGATCACTTAAACTGTAGCTGATCCATCATTTCTGTGGCTTATTAGTCCTTAATTTCTCCAGCTATTTTGAAGGAATTGGTTGTTATTGTCCTGTTAAGCAGCTTCGCTGAATTATTTTTGAGTCAGCACCATTAGCTTTGGATGCAGGTACAAATCAAGATCAGAAGAGAAAAAGATGACCATATTTTGCAAACAACAAATACATAGAGAGATGTTTGCATCTTCAACGTGACCATTTCTAAGTAATCTGATAATAGCTCTCTTTGCTGAAACAAACAAGCCAACTGAAAATACTGTATTACATGGGTGTTGCCTCTGCATGTATTTTATCAAGAACTGGTTAGTGAAGATTTTCTAGGCCTGCTCTCTTCAGTTTGGGTTTCACTGATTGTGAGACCCTTCGTTTTTCACAGATAATTTTTGCATTCATATCTCTGAGGAGAGATGGGGAAGGGGTAAATACCCAGTACAGACTAAATGTCTGCACTGTTTGTTGGTACAGAATAAAAAGCCTGAAGGTTTTTCAGCACAGGCTGAATAGATCAATGTGTATTAGGAGCAGAAAGAGCCTCCCTGGTTATCCAGGTTCATCCCTGCAGGCTCTAAGTTGTGGGTGATTCAGCTCCCTGTCCTTGTGGCTGGACTTACTCTTCCCCTCTTGCAATTAAGTCAGGGTACAGGACTATTTGGAAGCACAGTGCTTTTTCACTGCTTTGTGGAGACAAATGGATCTAAGTTGAATGCGAGTGTGTTTGGGCAGCTCCCTTGGGCTGTAGATACTGCACACAGAGATCACAGTCTGCTCTGTTTAATGCCTTCTCCTGCGTTGGACACCTCTGTATCCTCCTGCCCCACTTCAACCAAGAGAAATACAGCTAGCCAAGGGTGGCAGTTCAGACTGCACCTCACTGCAGTACTGACTGTGGCTGAGACAGGCAAGGGAGTGCTCATCTCATGGGAGCGGTGCGGTTGGCAGATCTGGAGGTGGGTAATTCACAGCCGGGAGCAGCAGTGGCTGCCCCAATGGGGAGCAAGAGGTTAAGTGAAGGGCTGTAACCTTTCCAGATAGCAGAGATGCTGCTGAGGACAAATGGGCCACTTCACCCTTCTTTGAGGCAAACACTGTGTGCCCAATGCAAGGCAATTTGTTGTTGCAGCAGGTACAAGTTTGCCAGCCCAGAGGACAAAGGGAAACTCTAACAGATCCTTACCCAGGAGCAGGATCTGTCTAAGGCACTGGCCCACTGTCTCCAGAGAAGCATGCCTCCTGCCCTGATAAATGAAATACAGGGTGAATTCCCAGTGCAGCACATAGGCCAATGTTCAGAGCTGAAGTAATTATTACGTCCTTTGGATATGAAAATGGAGCTGCCTATTTAGGAACTGCAAACTCCTTGGCTTTGAATTTCCACCTCTTAGGAGAGAGAATGGCTTCTCCCCACTCACTAGCTTTCTGATCATGGCATATCGTTGTCTTCCAGAGAACTTGCTGAAACGTTAAGTTGCTGAAAATAAAGGAGGGGGATAGTTCAGCTGCTTGGCACAGGCTGTGGGTTTGTGTCCCACTTATGCTTCATGCTCCTGAAGGAAGTTGCAGCAGGTATCCTTTGCCTGTGTGACTGAGAGGTGGGAGAGCCCAGATGTTCTTGGGACCGGATGCATCCGACCGAATGCCAAAGTTAACTGAGAGTTTTCACCCTGCACGTTCCGTACACGGCTCTCCCGATGCTGTAGAGAGCTTAAAACTCAGCTAGATAAACTGGGCTTTTGGAAAGCCAAGATTTCACACTGAGCCCAGCACAGGGCACACAGTCAACGCGTTCTTTGCCCTGTAGCTCATTTCTAATTACTAGAGCCATTCACTCCTCCTAAGGTACTTGCAGACCAGTCCTAGAAGAGGTCTTTTATTTGCAGTTGCTTAACATTAACAAATCACCTGTCTCTGCTCTTTGCAATGATAGTCTAATGACAAGGACAGCATTTGCCACAAACTAGTTCTGGGCTGGCTGCTTTCAGTAGGACCTCTGTCATGTGGAAAGATGAAATGAGGTTTTGCTCTGTCAGGGAGAGGAGGCAACAGCAACTGGCTTGTAAACAGTGAGCAATTATGCTGGGGATTAACTTCCAATGAGAGGACAGACCCTTTCAGAATGTAAGAATGCAGAAATTAATGGCAGGCAAATGTATAAAGTTTCTCACAACCACATCCAAGTCAACCAGAATGGTCGTTATCCCTTGTTCACTTTGCAGTTGAGCTTGAAGTTTATACTTCTCTTCCAGCAAAATTTTCACGTGTCAAGTCCCTGCTAAGTGTACACACATTGATTTTATGGCCTTCACAATATTGCTTTCTTTTTTTTTTTTTTTTCTTCAAGAGTGGAGGAAAAAAAAACTGAAAAAGGAGGCTAATTAGAGAAAACCAGCTTAATTTGGAAGCCACAGGTACCTCTTTTATAAGCTTTTGTTGAGCTTTTGCCCACAGTAAATTTATACAAGCTTGGGATAGATGGTAAATCTCTGCTGTAGCCTGCTTTAAATGGGGAGCTTTCAGCACTGCTTTGCTGACAGCTAAGGGTAAAGATGAGGTAATAAAACCAACAAGTCCTGGGAAATGCCCACTCAGCTGGGAGAAACATATCCTTGGATCCCTTGGCTTTTTGGACCCGTGCAAAATAGCATTTATTGTTTCACTCAGATGCTTGCTAGCTGCTACACTGTGGGTTTTAAGAAGGGCTGTTAGGAGGTTTGATTCCTCAGCTCTCTGCTGCCTTCTGTCTTGCCAGTCAGGTATTTCAGAACATTTTCAGAAAGACTGACATTTATTATCACAATTTCATCTTGCAGGTCCGGGCCAGCCTTCTTCTGGAAGGTTTCACTGAAGAGAATTGAATGCGTATTGAACTGAACTGCCCGAATTGAATGAAGCGTGACCTGTTTACACCCATCAGTTGGATGGGAGTCACTTAGGTGAAGTACTGTTAAAAAAGTAAAAATCAAAGCAATGCAATCACATTTACAAGTTGTGGTTGTAGCTGATGGAGGTATCTGATTAGATAACCAGAATGTGATTTGCACAACACTGAGACTGACCCTGAGCAAACTCTGACAGCCCCACTTTTCAAGAGGGCCATTGCACATTGAATGCAATGAGCGTTTGGATTCCTTCCTGGCACAGGCTCAACGAGGGCTGCCTGTGGCAGGGCAAATTCTCATAGAATCATAGAATCGTTTTGGTTGGAAGAGGCCTTCGAGATCATCAAGTCCAGCCTTATTCCCAGCCCTATCAAACCGACTAGACCATGTCCCTAAGCACAACATTTACCCGGCTTTTAAACACCTCCAAAGATGGTGACTCCACCACCTCCCTGGGCAGGCTTTTCCAACACCTGACAACTCTTTCAGTAAAGAAATTCTTCCTAATATCCAGCCTGAGCCTCCGCTGGTTCAGCTTCAGCCCATTTCCTCTTGTTCTATCATCACCAGGGAGAACAGACCAATTCCTGCCTCACTACTACCACCCTTCAAGTGGTTGTACAGAGCAATAAGGTCTCCCCTCACCCTTCTTTTCTCAAGGCTGAACAGCACCAGGTCCTTCAGCCTCTCCTCATCAGAGACATGCTCCAAACCCTTTCCTAGCTTGGTAGCCTCTGTACCCTCTGCAGGACCTCAACGTCCTTCCTGTAGAGAGGGGCCCAAAACTGGACACAGTATTTGACATGTGGTCTCACCAAAACCAAGCACAGAGGAATGATCACCTCCCTGCTCCTGCTGGCCACACTGCTGCTGATCCAGGCCAGAATGCCACTGGCCTTCTTGGCCAGCTGGGCACACTGCTGGCTCATGCTCATACAGCTGTCAATCAACACCTCCAGGTCCTTCTCTGCCTGGCAGCTCTCCAGCCACTCCTCCCCAGGCCTGGAACGCTGCCTGGGGTTGGTGTGGCCAAAGTCCAGGACGCAGCATTTGGCCTTGTTGAAACTCATGGAATTGGCCTTGGCCCCGTGACCCAGCCTATCCAGATCCCTCTGTAGAGCTTCCCTACCCTCAATCAGATTGACACTTCCACCCAGATTGGTGTCATCTGCAAACTTACTAAGGGTGCACTCCATCCCCTTCTGCCAATCATTGATGAAGATGTTAAACAGAACTGGCCCCAGTACTGAGCCCTGGCGCACACCTCTGGTGACTGGCCACCAACTGGATTTAACTCCATGATGTTAAACTCTTCTGCATGGTCTTTACCGGAAGTGGTCTTCCTTTTTTTGATTTTTCCCACCCCCCCCCCCCCCAAAAAAAAAAAAACAACACCCACCAAGCTTCTCATTTTGACTTAACACTGAATTATACACGTGTCTTAGGTTTTTGACAGCAGCTTCCTCTCAGAAACAAATATTTACACTGCCAACTGTTTCTGTCCTTACTCCTGGGCAGATATGTAGCCAGTATTAATCAGTTTGATAATCTGCACAGTTCCATTTGTCTAAACCACAGCAGTTCCAGCTTGCACAGGCACCTCCCCATGCAAGCTAAATGGGCAGCATGGCTGAGCAGATCAGAAAAACTAAGAAACACCTTTTCCTGTCAAGTAGCACGAGCGCAGAGGACACCCAGCACAAGGTCTAATGAGGGCCACATGCCCTGACATTATGCCACGCAACACTCCACCTTAGGGAAAACCAAACAAATGTTCTCCATATGTGCTTGAGGTGCTCAGTGCAGTGCAAAGATAATAGCTCAGGTTCTGATTCTGTGACTGTACGTAGTTATTGCTGATGTCAGTAAGAGTTGGGAGATTCATTTGCCTTTATCTTCCTGCTCAGAGCTCCAGATAACCCCTCAAAGAGGTATTTTCTCCTTTTCAGCCCCTCATAATGAGTCTTCCCATATCCAAAATTTCCCTTCACTACTTGCAGACTGATATTGTTTGAACAGTGAAGAAAGCAGAGCTAGATCAAATGAGTGCTAGGCTGACTTACTTGGCTTTGGAAAGGGTGGTGGAGTGACAAAAGCTGTGAAAATGATACATACTACCAATACCAGTTAAATCTTGTCTCCTCAATCTTACTAGAGTACTTCAAGTTTTCTGGAAACTGGAGCTCCTATCACTCTCAGAGTGATCTGCAGCTTCCAAGAAAATCAAGACAGCTTCTCAGGTACCCAAGGAAAGTTTTTCAAGCCTATGTTTAGTCACTTGATCTGAAAAATTTTTATCCTGAAAGGGAGTCTGGAGGAAGCTTCTCCATTGTAAAGCCTGGGTCTAAACTGAAATAAAGCACATGATTGAGGAGCAGAGCTCATTTACTTAAAAATGTCTCTCACATCAACCCTGTGCCATCAGTCACTCAGTCTCACATATTTAAAAAAAAAAAAAAAAAGAAAGAAGTTGGAAGATTCAGGGCTGATTGGGTAGGAAATGCAGAACTACACTGTGCCTGTCAAACACTGCATGTTGGAGAACTTTTCCCCAACACAAGAACAAAGGGATTGTACTATTTGGTTTTGAATAAGGCACATCCAATCCCACAGACAGAAGTCATCCCTAATTAAACAGTCAAAGCTATCTGTGATGACTTGGTTGATTAAAAAAAAAAAAAAACTCACAAAAAAAGTGCTACAGCTGCATCAGTAGAAAAAGTAGTAAACAAAAATCTTAACTTGTTGGATGCGATCAGCATTCAGTGACAAGAAAAGAGCATCACAGAAAGTGAAAGAGAGTGACTCAGTCTTGCTGCTCTTTAGGAACAGTGGCTCTGCATAGCTGACAACTGACCAGAAAGCCCCAGCTGTGCTATAAGTAAATGTTAAAAGATTCCTGCAGCAGGTGTGATGCACATTAGTGAATACTAAAAGCCTGCACTGTAACTTGCAACTATCCTGGAAACAATCATGAGAAACTATGTGTGGATACAGGCCAGAAAAAAAGACTGGATCGCAAAGGAAATTCTCACCATCCATGAAACCGTAAATGGAGTGCAGGAAGAAGAGCTGCTCTGACTGCTGAAGCACATTTCCTTCCCCTGAGAAAACAAAACACCACCTTTGAAGTTATCTTCTGTTTTTTCTTGAGTTTTAGAACATATTTCATTTTTGCCAGGGTACCTTTTGCTGATACAGCTTTGCTAGCCTAACTGTCCACTTCCTGAAGAGTTCCAACGATTATCAGAACACAAGAGGAAGAGCCTGGAGCTAGCTGGTAAGCCATGCTTCTGTCTTTCAACACTCAAATTAAACCTTCTCACTCCCATTCGCCGACTTTGCCACTGAATATAAAGCTGTGTTGGATGTTTGCAAAGCAGACGAGCCATCTAAAGCTGACATTGTTTATAAAACCACAGCATATCTACAAACATTCATTAGACTCCAGTGAGTCTGTTTAAGTGGGTTTAGTAAACAACATTACATCTTAAAAAATGTTTTATTATTGCAAAAATAATAAAACATTTGGACATTTCAAATTTGGAAGATGTGTAGGAATCTCAAACTGAACATCAGGCATTTCAAACATTTCTTATTTTCAGAAGGGAACAACTAGGCACATCCAGACCAGTTCTGTTTAAGACACTGCTGAAATTATAGCCATATTTCACACATAGTGAAAAGCTGTCTGTTCCTGACCCCACAGATTGGACAGCTGGACACCTAAGGCTTCTGGCTGTAATGAATTGCAGGAGTTAAAAAGAAAATGTTTTAGACCTGGCTTGAAAATGAACTAAACTATGATTTAACTTGTGTTATAAAATGTGAGTAGGGTTCACAGTTTGTTTCAATACTCCTTAATCATATTATGGTCACATTGCTTTAATCAACATCTTTATGAAAGCCAGACAATGTTTCTCCTTGCTGCCACATCATCACATTTCCCTGGAAACAGAGAGCACAGCAGAAGCAGAATTTGGGATTGTTGTGGTGGAGAACAGCAAAACCCAGCTTCTCTTTTCAAAGTCACATTGACCACGAAGCACTGACAGAAAAGAACCAAAACAGATCAGCTTTTAGGGCCTGGGCCCTCAATGTTATCCAAACAAGTGGAGGCTTGGGTGCACGTGGGACATAGTTCAACTAGGTCACTACTGTTGCACAATGGTTTGTACAAACTAGGGCTAGGGAATTGGTCAACATCCACATATTTAAGTTGGGTTGAGAAAGGCACATTTTTTTACAGCTGCTTATACAGAAAAAAAAAAAACCCAAACCCACACATGAAAAAAAATCACAGAATAGTAATAAAAAATATACATATACACACACACACACACTCCAGTAGATGCAAAGAGCAGGCTGCATTCAATTTTGTAGTGGAGTTAAGGTCTCTTCCTCCCATCCCAATCACATCCCTATTAATAATAAATGTGAGCACGGACTGGGGCAGATGAGAAGCTACAGCCTGTGCTCACATTGTGTGGCAGCACAAGGCTTCCTTGTACTCACCCTCTGCCAGAAGAGAGGTCACATGGTGGAAATGTACGTGCAGGGAATCTTAAAAAGTCTGCAGTTATCCCTTACGCTTCTGAAGGGAGATGATGATGAGCTCACACTGCTCTTAGCGTAGTCCAGGAGCTAAATGTTAACACAGGGCTAGCATTGGTACTGCTAATGGTTACCTAGTTGGTTAAATCAGCAAGAAAGATACTGAGGTACAAGAACCAATGACCTGTTATACACCTTATAATAGACAAACACAAACAAGACGATCCTCACCGTGATCACCACCTCAGGTTTATAATTACTCAATTTTAGTAAGATATTCACGTCAATCTATAGACAGAATATTCAAGCTAATATTAAAATAACAACAACCCTCTTGCCTGATGCCTTTTACTTTTCCAGAAGTTAAATCTATCTTCCTGATTGCAGACATAAGCACACTTGCTCAGACCTTCAACTGGCCTGATAAATGGTATGGTGGTTTTCCAAATCAACTGGGACAAGTCAGGTGACAAATGATTCCCATTAGCTTCAGCAGAATGGAAACAAAACAGATCAATACAAATGATTTGCAGCAACTTCAGATCATAAATTTCCTTTTGCCCAGTTCCATCATTTTAAAATGGAAGCATTCTCCCCACACAACGTGAAAAAAGGTGCTAGTGATCCAGAGATTTGATCATTTCAGTTACAACGAGCTGCTCATGATTTCAGCTTGGCATGCTTTTTAATCAAGCATTAATTTTACTCAGTGATACATAATGATATTATTTTAAAAGATGGCAGACTATAAAAATTATAATGACCATATTTTTGGAAAACAAAGTGGAACCTGCTGTTACCTAAAAGCCAGAACAGTCCTAGATTGTACTTTTACTGTACTAAAATCACTCGTTATTTTGCTATTGTCTCTCCTCATTTGTCTATGACATTTATAAACCCTGCTTGTGAAGGATATTTTGAGGTCACCAATTCTATATCTTTGGGATCAAAGAGCAGCCAACTTTGAGCCTGCACTGCAAGGAATGGCTTGCACATAGTTCCTTGGTTTTTCTAGTTACCCGAATTAACTCTTATTTAACAAAAACCTGGATGCTCAAAATATACTCATCTATTATAATACTGATAGGAGATAAACAGGGAATTCTGAATCTGTTCTTATGAGTAAATCATCTATACTAATGACAGACATTCACAAACAACAACAAAAATTATCAGTGATGCAGAAAAACTATTAATTCCCTCAGAGCAGGCTCACTGCACCCCACTTTGAGGTAATAATACACTTCCACAAAAACATGTTTTGGGGGAAATATTTGTAAATTAGTTCACAGTTACAAAGACAGATGTTTGTCACCTGCAGTTACACTCTCAATATATCTATATAGTTATCAACATTAGTAACATCTCCTTAAATGGCTCTGATTCTGTATCCATTTTCATGCAATAGCTAGTTCCATACCTTAATTCTTAATGTTAAAGGAAAATACATCCCAGAAAACTAAGTAGACTCCCTTTTAGTTTCAATATTTTATCTTTGGCTCTTCTATCACTAAAATAAATAAATAAATAGTCTCTCTTTCCTTAGCAATACATTAATAATGCATTTGTCAAAACCTCTCTCCTCTTGATGCATAGGAGGTGGAGGTTGCACCTCAGGACTGCTGCATATGGGCACACTCCCGCCTGCCTTGTCACAACACTTGTCCCTGCCTTTTACCACCTTTATTCAGGAGTCACGCCAACAGGCTGTTGGTAGAAACTCCTGACGTAAAATAATCCTACCTTTCCCTTTCTGTACTTGGCAACGTAAACCAAACAATTGCTCTACATCACAAGTGGGTTCAGTTATGAGTTGGGATCCTATATCTTGAAACAAAGCTTAAGAAAAATGTTGAATTGAATTAATCATCAATCAATCATCATGGATTAGAAGATATAGAAAGTACTGTAGTCTATTTGTACATACTTAGTATTTCTCTAGAGAACAAAAAAAAAAAAAAAAAAAAAGAAAAACCCACCAAATTGTGATTTCATAGTTTATTTAAATAAACTACAACTGTCTGGAAGGTAATAAGAATCCAACAGTCTCTATCCAAAAGGCAGAATTAAAACCTAAGAAAATACATGGTTTACTTTACTTGGACAGAATTTCACCAACGCTGCAGGATGCTCTGTTGTGCAAAATTACTTCCAGTACAGATGGCCAGTTCTCCATAAATACCGAAACCACACAAGTTGACAGGTACAGCACTTGGTCGGTGGAAACCAGCTGTTGCTCTTTTTAACACGTATATAAAATACATTACCACAATTCTAATTAATTTGAAGAACAGAGAATAAGAATGGATTTTGACATAAATTTGTGGTATAATTATGAGATTTACTGGTGCACTTGGATTTTACCTCCCTCACACAAGGTTTAATGAAATGTGTTTTGTTTGCATCAACAGCTCGTCTAGTGTCGCAACTGGACGCAGAAGTGCAGGTCCTGTAACCCATGTTTCAGAATTGTTTATACACACACTTGTGCCAGAGCCTGCCAAACATTCCCAGTCCTGTCACCGGCTTTCTGTGACTCGGGTATTACGGTAACAAATCCCATCAGAGCTTTGGCTTGTTCTGCAGGACACTTGAAAGTCATTTGCTGAGAAGTTCCAGCTAAGAGTCACCTTGGGGGCCATCCAATACCAGCTAAAGAGGCCAAGCAACACAATGCAGACAGGCAGTTTTAATTTCAGTTTTTCAATTTGTCAGAAAGTACAAAGTGCACTGGAGGATGAGAAGCAGTTATCTGCTGTCAGTTAGTATTATTTTGGATCTCCCCTTCCCACCCACATTCACACCCAGAGCACTTCTTTGTTCAATCCAAGTCATTTTGTACTACTTTAAGTCGAAAGCTCCGACCGCTCGCTAGAACGGCACGCTAACCAACCAACCTAGCTAACGGCACGCTAACCAACCAACCTAGCTAACGGCACGCTAACCAACCAACCTAGCTAACGGCACGCTAACCAACCAACCTAGCTAACGGCAC
>JANIJG010009876.1:20942-34861 GCA_024611175.1 Megaceryle torquata
ACCAGCCCCGGTGCTGTGCGAGCCCTGCCCAGCAGCAGCCACAACACGGGGGTGTTATCAGCACCTTTCCAGCTCTCAACACAAAACACAGCACTGGGAGGGCTGCTGGGGGGAAAATTAACTCCAGCTCAGTCAGACCCTGTACAAGCTGACACTTGCCAAAAGCTAAAAGGAAACACATCCCCTGCCCCATCCCAGCAGCCCCCGAAGTAACAGGGAAGAGACAAAACCCTAAACTAAAACAAATCATAGAAAACCAACCGAATGATCAAAAACACCTCAAAGCACAAAACATAAAATTATTGCGTCAAGCCCCAAGACAGTAACATTCCCAGCAAAGCAGGCAACCTCTCTAACAAACCTCAGAGCCAAAGCTGCCATAAAGGTGAGGGTACCAGGGAAGGGGGGACTCAGCTCCTGTGCTTCTACTTGCAGAGATGGAGGCCAAGATCCTACCCAAACCCCAGTACCTTCCCCATCATCTTCGCTTGTAAACCCAGAGGTCCCTCTCTACCCCAAACAGTCAAACTTCAGACATGCCATTGAAAACTCAGCCTGATGGAGTTCGCTTCTTTAGTCCTCAATGACCAGAGAATTCCTCAGCTGCTGTTCTCCCTCTATCCCACCGAATAAACACTTTTGGATTTAGTTCATTCAGATGCATCACCACCTTCTACTTCCTGGAACGTCTCTACGTTATTGATCATCTGTCTTAAAATAAAGCAAACACCCCAAACAAACCAAAACAATAGCGTTACAATCTTCTTCCCTAAAACGGGAATGGGCAACACTTGGGTGAAACAAAAGCACTTTGATCAACTGTATAAACAGCTCAGTTTAAGCCATCTCTGGCTTTTGGAAGGAACCTGTATTAGTATATGCTACAAATCACTCCTGCTTGATTAACACAACAACAAGTTTTAAAAGGCAGTTCTATTTTGAGGATGGAAGTAGCAGAATTAGTGGCCGATGATTCACTTAAATCAAAATATCCCAGGTTAACACCCTACTGATCACAAACAGGGATGGAAAAGTCAAGTAGCTCTAATGATCTGTGCGAGATCTCACTGTCAGCAGTATACTGCAGTAACCCCACGCTGAATTCTTAAACACATGGCATAGATACTGCTTCAGCTATTTCACCTCCACAGGCCAAAGTCAGCCCCCAGAACACATACTAAAGTCCATAAATAACAGCCGTTGGACAGATTAAAGCAGAGTTTGACAAGAAATTAGGGGTTTTGTTAATAGCACTTGTAATTAGGATTAAGTACAAAGCCTGCTTTGATAGTTCTTTCTAATGTAAGCACTTGAACAGGGAGAATGGAAAAGAGAGTGGGTCAAACTGCTTCTGGTTTTGCATTGTATTGGCTGAATTGTCTGAACTTATTCCCGGCATTTGCCATAACCTCTATGGCCAGAGCTGCCAGGATTATTCCTAGAATAAAAAGCAGTCAGCTTGATCATATAACACATATTGGTCATTTCAAAGATAAGAAATAGCAGAGATGGGTACTGAAGAATTCTTACCTGCAGAGCAGTAATAACCGAGCATACATCTGCAGGAAAACTACTGGCTGTGGATATAGGCTCTTAGGAAACACAGCCAGACCAACTGCCCTGAGCGTGGCCCGAAGCATGCTCCCCAACCTAACCCCCGAGAGCACGAACACCATTTCCCTGGCAGAAATCTACACCTCTGCTTTCCTTGGCTCACACGGTCCCGGCAGATTACAGCTACCCAGAGGCACAGACATGGTATTTGGGAGGCTGCACTCTGCATCAGGGCATTGCTGAGCATTTATACCATGCATGACTAAGGTGCTTTTGCCGTGTACGTCACACCGCTGTTTGGGATGCATGAAATGTGTCATTTCCCCCACCACCACCCATGCACCAGCAACTAGAAAGGTCAAGAGAGACCATCTCATCCCACATTGTTCATATTTGCTGGTGATAAAGCTGTGTTACTTGTTTTCTAGCTGCTTCATTCCCTACACACTCAGTTCTGTAAACACAGCCACAGTCAGTCATCAGCTTTCACATTAGTAAGTCCAGTTATGGAAATTGTACTGCTACCCAGAGATGGTATCGTGGATTTTGCAAGGACATATCATCCAAATAATGCTCTAGAACTTGACACTGGCATTATTCCTCATTCATGAACTGGTACATGCCAGAGGATTTATATTAAATAAAAATCAAAAAGACCCCCTCACACACCAATCAAAATACAAAACTAAAAATCAGTTACAAATAAGTCAGCAAAAACACTCATATGGAAGCAGGCAATGGAGATATGGAACCACAAGAACTTATCTGAGGTTCAGAGTACTGTTTTGATCATGCCATCTTGCCACAAATAAATACCTGAAGCGTAAACACCCATGGAAAGTTCCCAAAATTCAGTCCATATTAATATGCCTTTTGCTTCACATTTGCCCTGTTGAAACAGTAAAGGCTTTTGAGATTGAGGACAGTGATCTCGTGGGGTTTTTTTTAATGCCTATTGAGAGTAAAGCAACTAATATATATCAACAACACTAAATATATACTCATCCTTATTATAAAAGAACTTAAGAGTTTTGAGCACAAATGAAAACAACCATATTCCCTCAACAAGTATATACATGATTAATTCCCAGTAAGCCCCAATCTCAACATCAACTCCCAGAGCTCCGAGGAAGAAATTGTACAAGGCTAGAAGATTCAGAAGCAATGGATTCCTTGTATTTTCTTAAAGAAAGGAAAATGAGATACTCTGTCATATTATCCCAGCCTTTCTAGAAAGTGAAGTTAAAACCACACAAGCCTATATCCTGGGAGGAGCAGAGGGAATCACATTTGAACATCTGCGTTAGTTCATTGGTAAGAAGTGTGAGAAACTTTTTTTTTTTAGACTGATGATTCTTCAATGAAAGAACTGAAGTTGAGCCCTTGGTCAGCTCCAGTATAGGAAGTCTTCTAATGCAGGAAAGTATCCTTTGAATCACCATACACTGAATCTAGCTATTCTAGGGTAAACATTTTAGAGCCCACTACAAAAAAAAACTTAGGGAAAATAAAATATAGATAGATACAAAAAAAAAATGTCCCTCAGCTTTCTTCCCCCCAGTCCCCAACTCAAATGCTTTTTGAAGAATTTACTTATTCCCATCTTTCCTGAGAAAAATCTGGTCAACTTCCAGGTAACAGTCACTAACATTTTGAGATAAATGTTGCATCCATCATACAAAGTTTTAATTAAAAAGAGAAAAATGCATCATTCTGACCTACTAATATTCACAGAACCAGAATACAGTTCACAGCATCTATATATATCCATTCAAGCCTAGCTGTGGAGATCAGTAAACTTGACTTAATTTGTTTCAGATGCACTAGTTAAGTTTTTAGAATTGCTATAAATGCTTGAAGGTTAAACTAATAGAATTACAATTTACAGTTTTTAGCACATACCACCCACCTCATTGCTGCAGAAATTTGATAAGACTCTTATCTTTCAAACCAGCCACACTACGGGGTGTGCAAATCACAAGCTATTACCCTTTAGTTCCCCCTTCTGAGAGAAAGGCCAGAGCATCCATGTTCAATATGGATGAAGGCAGTTCAAGATGTTACCATCATTTCAAATTCCAGCTGTAGTAAATTCAGCATGCTATATATTAAAACTACAGGGTTTGGGCTTCTTTGTTCTTTTCTTTTTTTAATGCACCGTGTCCTGCTGTGGACAAACTGCCCTTTTCTTCTGGGAGCAGAAACACGGAGGGTATGTAAGAGCAAACAGACCTACTCAGTTACCAACACTCCCCTGACACCTCCCCTCAAGGTGACCTGTTGTAACTCGCAGAAGGAGCATCCTAAAATAGACCAGCTGCTTCACACGGCATTCCAAGTCCTTTTGATGCCTTCCCTTTCTGCCAAAAAATTAAACTGAAAAAAATCTCCCTGCGTACCCCCCCGATGCACCTCTTCAATAGCTTCCTGGGCTCATTTCAATCATCTAAGCTGCAGGGCTGCACAGCTGCTCTCATACACAGCAGCTCTCTACTGGAAAACATCCCCCACTCAAAGCCACCAACTACTCCCCTTAGTTGACTCCATCAATTTGCAACAAAGCAGTTGAATATGTTTGCCTCCTGACTAAAATACGTTTCTCTTGTACAGCTTTAACAATACTTAGTAAATTCACTATTTTGTGGCCCCATAATGGACTAGAAGTCATGATTCTCATTGCACTGCTCTTGATTCATTTCTCTGGAAGAATAAACCCAACACATCACGGCTGGAATGTTGCACATTCTCTGTAGTGAGATAAATGACTAAACATGCAGAGCAAGAGAGATGCGATTAGAAGATGCTTAGTTCCCTTTTGCCTTTTTTTTTTTTTTTTTATTCTATCTGCCATGGCATATCCTAACCAGAAAACAGAACTGTATTAGAAGAGAGTCAATATTATTAGCCACCAAACAAAGCATTGAGCAGAAATGTGAAGATACTCAAAAGGCAATTATATAATCAGGCACTCTAAATTCACTCTAGTGACCTAAGTAGAGAAAACCATTTCCCTTTAGCTGTCCACAGGAATCTAATTTACCTCTGTCACTCCCTGCACCCAAAATGTTAATATTCACCAGTATACGAATGGTTCTTTCCCCTCTCCATCTATTTACAAAGCATCCGCACGTGACATGCTCCCATACACTGTAGACAGCATTAATCCTGGCTACATTTCAGTAATGGATACACAACACCCTTACCAGTTTAACAGCAGCCAGCAGCCATACAAGAGTCACTTAAGTCAGTGAAGACAAGCAGCAAGTAAATACAAGTATTTTACTTAAAGAAGTGTGTATGTGCATACATAAAACACACACAGAGAGCTCCCAAATAGGTTTTCAGTGTTGTCCTTTAGCGTTCCTTTTATTTGTGCTTTACAGGACTAATAGTTCTTATGGTTAATATAAAACCCAGACAAAAGAGGGGTGTTATACTCCAGCTCTTGAGAGCATGCTGTCTGCATCGCCGTGCAGAACTGATATAGTGCTATCCCTGTCTTCCCATACCTGAAATCTTTGCATTATGGAAGGACCTATGACTTTCTTCTTGGTCTGAATTTCACCCTTCCCCAATCTTTTTCAATGCAGTGATTCCTTGCCTTTACCTTTGCTTTAAGGACATGAAGCTGACAAACCAAACCAAACAGTTCACAGACTGTGGGCCAGACGACAGGGCAAGCAACTAAGCCTGGACTGAGAACAGGATACAGCACCCAAACTTGCCATCAGTCGTGAAATCAGCAAAGCAGCTTCAACACAGCCTCGTGCCAAAACTACCAAGCCCCGTTTCGCCAGGTGCACCAGCTCAAGTGCAGTACCCTGGCTTCATTATACTGCTTGCCACTCTGCAGCTAGCCCAGCATCTGCCAGTTTGTACGACTTTGTCCACTACTCCAGTGCATAGTAAAAATACACGTACCATTTGCTTAAATTTCACAGCTTATACTAAATGTTGACCTGTCAAAGCAGCTGGAAGCTAAGTAGTAATGTGGCTGATACATAGTGAGAGAAGAAAAAAAGAAAAACAAAACAAACAAACAAAAAAATCCAAACATACACAACAACAAAGAAAAAAACCCCAAAACCAAACAAAAATCCCCAAACCAAACCTGTACTCTGATACAGTTCTATCACTAATGTCACAAAATATTTCCTCCTGCAACTAACCACCATCTCTTTTCTTCTCCCCACCCTGTCACTGCCACTAAGGCTACCCTTACAGAAGTACTTGATCATATTTTGCTTTATTTTCCCCGTGAAAAATCTCAAGTGTAATGGAGCATTCCATCAGGAGGCCCACGGCACATAGCCAGGCCTCTGAAAGGGACTTCAATGATAGATAAAGGTAATTATAGCGTAACACTTGCCATACCACAATTTAATGCTATGTCAGCACTTTCCCTCCTCTAAGAGGCTTATAACTCTATGAGAGCCTCTGGCCTTAAACTTGATAAGTACATCCAGTAAAAAAATAATCTGAGATGGGGAGTCAATGAGGTGCCTTGAATTGAAAAGCAGAAATGCCATAAGTAGGTTTGGAGCGATAGCAGATGGAAGATTATACAGGAGTTGCAGAGAGATCTCATAGAAACAAATAAATATTAATCACTTCTCTAATTTTGTATTTTAAAAGGACTGCCAGTGGACAGTGTCTAGAACATATCCTCTAGGCTTCTTGGGAAAATTAAAACTAAAAATTAAGAATGAAATATAAGACTGAACCCACATTCCAGATCTCAACAACTGCAGAGTAAAATCTCTACCAAACCAACCAAATGTACCCTTTCCCCGGGGCAGTTTTGCTGTTGTGTGCTTCCCCCATCCAACTATTTTGGACAAACCACTGTAATCATATAATTCTCATTTTTTCATGAAAAATCTGTTCATAAGCCCTGAAATCACAACTGCACTTGTCAGAGCACACTCAAAGTGTGCATATATAGTTGGGTACAGGCTACCTGAACACAGACCAGAACGCTTCTGGCCCTGTACACAGTCCTAGCCCCAAGCCAGCTCTGGTCCGGGGGTCCTGTAGACACAGCGGTTGGGTCATGCACCCGAGCCAGTACTTTTAGTACAAGTGAAAACCTCAGGGAAAAACGACATTAAGATGTCATCGTTTTCTGCAGTTGACACAGTCTACAGATAGTTTTCAGCGTGCTCCAGGCAGTTTAATTACAAACACAGAAATACTGGAGTACCTCTGCAATTTTTCCTATGTACACTCCCCTAAACAAGCCCAACTAGCTGAATTTAAGCATCCTGAGCCAGAGCTTTACCCAGATCCAACTCATTTGGCAAAGCAGTTCAACCAGTATAAAGGTGCTGATATGCCCCAGTCTCCCTCAAAGGAAGGGAAGGTTGCTGGCTGGTATATGTCAAGACACTGCCTGGGGGGGACAGAGCACGGAAGAAGATTGCTTGAGCCATAAATACTCTCAACAAAGGCATTATAGATGGTTTTGATCATGACTGGCAAAGCTGTCACAATGGGCCTCACTACATTTTTGAAGTCCCCACATCCATGTGTTTTACCATTAAGCCTCTACCAGTTCTACAGCACCCTCTGGAGCAGGGCAGAGAACAGGGACAGTGACATCTCCCCCTTCCCCTTCCAGGCTGCAACTTCTGTATTGTGTCTTGGGTGAACTTGTGTGGCTTAGGGGTGAGCTTTGTAGAGTAGCGTTAATGGTTGGATTTCATGATCCCAAGGGTCTTTTCCAACCCGAATGATTCTATGAAAACAGGAAAGAAATTTCATGTGGTCACAACACACTGGAATCTGTCCTCATTAGGTACAAAACAGATCCTCTCCTTTTCAGAGTCGTCCCTCATACATTGAGAAAAATACCACCTAAGTCAGTAAAGTTACACTACTGGGGGATTTTATAAATTGGAGAACACCACAGCATTTAGTAGTTGTTCTTCAAAGTCATCACAAACAGCAGGAACAGGACCACTTACCAACCTACCCCATAAAACAAAATGAAAAATCACACTCTGATAAATCCCATCACCACTTTGTAGCCAGACGTCCTTGAGAAAGTAATCTGTCAGTTACTTAGCAGACACTGAAACTGCAACCTGGCGCCAGCTTTGTTTGTAAAAATCGTGCGAGTAGAACTCTCTCTTTGGTAGAAATCTGCAGGATACAGACAGAGCAGATAATTGCACATTGCTCCTCTTTCAGTAAACTTGTCAGGAATTGTCACCACCTAATTGAAATCAAATCAGATTTGGTTCCAGGTGTGGAGGCAGAGGAAAGAATAAACATACCTTTTACCGCCTGTTTGTGGACGATAAAAACCTAAGCACACTAAAAATGGAGATTGGGACCTTTGGCAGAACAGAGTAAGTGGTCCTAGAGAAGTTTTAGATGCTGTGAAGGGTCTCCCTCCCATTAACACTCCCATGCTGCCAGGAGACAGAATTGCTTCACCAAAAAGTTTTGGGAAAAGCACAAGGCAATATACAAATTAAATTATATCAGACATGATACACAGAGACTGTGAAGGAGAAACCACAGTAGCAATGAACCCAGAGAGACTTCTGTAGGAAAGAGACTTCTTTGGGTTTGTGGATTTGTAGATTAAATCAAAAGGACATAGGAATGTGGCTAAGAGCACTCAGAAATGCTTTTTGATGCGGGTTACTGGAAAAGGAAGCATAAACAAACTCATTTTGGCCACCGTCGTTTGTAATCACAGAGTAAAAGGAAAAAAAAATCAAAAGTGAGAAGAGAGAAGACTGAGGAAATATGGACATTATTTTTGTTATGACAGTCTCCATGTTCCACTGAGAGTCCACAGAGAAGGTCATTTTATTAGCTTGCTGCATACATGAGAATTCTGTTGTAAAAGTAAAGTGACACCAAGTACACACGTGTGGAGCGGAAGAAAAAACAATACAGGAACACGGGGATTGGAAAGAAGGACAGAGTACAAAGATAAAATGATAATAAAAAGAGGAATATATTAGCCAAGCTCAAATAGGAAACAAAAGTGGTGGAAAAGTTATTTTAGCTTATATTATGTGACAGTAGTAAGAATCAAGTTGCTCTGCAGTTCCCTGTAGCTTCAATGGAACTGAAGGATGAAGAAGTCACTAGTAGCCAAGGAGTCCTGTATTTTATTCTTACAGGGTTAAAAGCAGAGCGCACTTAGCTAGGAGTAAAAGAAGGTCCAATTAAAATTCACAGAGCTATTGATCTTAGCCCAGCTCCAGTGAACCCTCTTTCTGCTTCTAGCTCATAAACAAGATGACATAGAAAAGAACTATTGATTTTCATATGATATCTTTGAGACATACTCTTAGAATCTTAAAATTGCATCAAGTGTTCATAGGATGAAAAGGGTCAATGTGGTCGTGTCTAGCAGAACAGCACAGCCCACCTGGCTAAGTGTTTTTGATGAGAGGAGGAAAGCTAGGTAGATAGGTTCAGCATAACACAAACTCAAGCTTCCTGTCTGGAAACAAAGACACAATCCTATAATCCACTTGTGTTCTTGTTACATGACAGAGCAGTAACTTTTTGTGTCCAAATTAAGTATATGCTGACCACAATGCTCCCAGTTGGTATTTCTTGCAAGGCTGAAACTCCCTGAACATAGTCACAGGCCCTGCAGAGCAACGCTCCCCATAGCCTGGGGAGCCTCTGTCCCCTGGGGCACCTGCAAGGCTGCTGGGGCAACTTCTCACCTTCTTCATCATCCCCTGGCATTGCCAACAGGCCCCGACTGACATACTTTTAGGCAGCAACTCCTGAAATACCTGAGCTAAAGTTTAACATCTGAGTCAAAAAAACCCCCAAGCCAGTTAAAGCACAAGCACCACAGGAAGCAGAACTGCACCCTGTCTCTGCTAAAAAGCTTAGACTGAGTCTTGAATATGGGTCAAACTATGGCCCATTTCCCTGGCATCACCTTCCAACAAGTTTCAGGTCGCAATGCCCACAGTGGTAATATTAACAGTTATATTTGTCACTATTAGAAGAGTTACAAATATTCTCCCTTCCCTCCTTATCAGCCTTCCAGCATCTTCTGTCAGCCCGAGTCACAACAATACACTGATGTGCTTGCTGTTTTTAGAGTATACCTAAGATAACAAAGCAGACCTGTACAGGATAAAGCAGCATTCACCAGTGAAAACGTGAGAGCTGAGATTGTTCAGACTGTAGGCTTTCAAACCATTTTTGCTACTGCCCTCTCAGCCGAGTAACTCACTGGATAACCTAGGCAGCCAAAAATCAGCAATTGTGCAAAATGCTGGCTTTTCCATCTACTTCCAACCCGATCATGCCTAGGACTTGCATAAGCGAGTCACCATATATACAAGCATTTCTAAACTAGGATATATGATAAGCTCAAGTATTATGTGCCTTTCCTCAGGCTATACTTGGAATAACGGACAACACACAGTTGATATTAAGGGTAGCTAAGAAAGCAAACAGAACCACAAGCACCTTACAAGGAATATAACTGATGTTTTAGTTGCAGGAATAAAAGGCAGAAAATCATCCTATTTGAGGAATCCTTTTATCAGCAAATTGTTTTGTTCTTGTAAAGGAAAAAAAGAAAAACAACACATGAGTAATAACAGAATACTCTGACAGAATTATTTTCTGATCTCCCAGTTTTAAGCAGAGACCACTTCAAAACATTCATTTGCTTCAGGGATTTGTTTAAAGCAGAGCAGGTTTATCAACATTTTCTTTTCAAGAGAGACTAAATTGGGGGCTGCTTTAATATCTCTCTCACAGTCATCTTACTCCATATTATTTAAATAACTACAAAAATTTTATATATATAAAAAAAAGGCAGCTCAAAAAGACTCCTAAAACTTTGCTTTCTGCTGCACTAGAGATTTCCCTGAAAGGCTGTATAGAGCCCCTGTTTCCTATCACCAAAACTGAGTTAGAAGAGATGTCCTACTGACAGGTTTTTACCTAGCCTTGAAGATTTCTGGCAGTGGAGAGCCCACACCTTCCCAGCCACTCTGTCCTTGTGCTGTCTTTCTGCTAAGAAATCCTCAAACCCTACCTTGCATCTTTCTTGCTGAAATCTGTCTTTTTAACTTTTTGGTGTAACCATTACACATATGTGGAATGAATGATGCTGTTCTGCTTTCAAAATGCATTTTGGGCATCCTCTCTCCACCCAACCACTTGACCCTGTCTGCTTTTCTCTGGACAGTTTAAATCAGCCATCCCCTCAAGCCAGCTGTTCCACCACTCTATCGTCTTACCAGCTGGGTCACCAAAGCACTTACTGGTCTCCACTCCAGCTGAAGCTGTATCTAGCAGCAGTTATTTCATGAGCATTTCCAGGATGCTACTGTTTGTTATGAAGAATTCTTCATTAGATGTCAAAAGCTGAAGTGACTACCTCTGCTTCTCCTGGAAAAAAGTACTATTTTTCCTGCTTAGAAGAAAGTCAGATGATCTTATCAAGAACAAGTTGTGTCAATGTGGGCTGCCACTCATCTCCTCATTTTACCAGGGCTGACCAAAGAGATTAATTCTTCCAGGTTAAGCAGTTAAGTGATATTCTAGGTTCCCCCCCACCCCCCATCTTTTAAAGAATGCTGCTACCTTGGCTTTTGCCCACACAACACCTGATCAAAACAGTATCCCCAAAGTAACTGCTAACGCTCTAAATCAACAGTGAAGAATGAAAGTAGTACCTACAAATCATTCTATTGCAACAGTAGAAAGCCACCATGTAAATTCCTTGGTTTCATTTCATTCATCCCCACATATTCCACTCAAGCAGTAAGAAGATGCAACACCTGTGCATTGACAACACACTTCAATGACCTGAGCAAAGATGGAAAACAGTAATCACAGATCTTACTTCGAGTTTCCAATGATAAGAGCACTGTAAATGTAATCAGAATGGCAGCTCCTAGCACATGATCAGCTTAGGATGGCTGCATCTCCCTGCAGGAAAAACAGAGCAAAACAACCACAAAACAAAAGAAACCATATGCCACACCACCACCCCAAGGCCAGAGCTCAAAACGACTAAAATATTAGAAGCCATTAAATCTTACTTCAGGCCAAACAGTTCAATTCATTATTAATATAATTTCTATTACAAACCAGTGCCATCTGTCAGGACCCCAGCCTGCAAATATAATCCCGCAAACACGATCAAGAACGACTGTTCTTTCTCCTAACTGTTCACAGCTGAGGTCATGGTAAGTGGAAAAGGGAGAGAAAGTTGGGAGAACAAGTAAAAGCAGAAAAACTATTTTTCAAGTGGCTGATAAAGGCCTGAGTCTACAGAATGCCAGGTGCTGCTAAGAAAGCAGAAAATGTATAACAACTGCTATTAAATTCTGTCCTTTGAGACAGAAGACATCCTGTAGTTTCACATCCCAACTTCCAGGCTCTATTTTGATCCATAGCGTATACTTTCTTCAGACTGAAACTTCAAAACATGTTTAAGTTAAAACAAAACTCGCCAACCTTTCCTAGCCTGCACTCAACAGCAAACTGTCCAACGGAAAAATAACATATCCATTGATCTTTCGATCAATTCAGGTTTTGCTGGTTTCCCTTCAATCATCGATCTGAAAGTAACACGTGTCTTACAGGACAAATAGGAGCTTTTCTAGCTTTTTCAGACTAAAAAAAAAAAAAAGCTCACTCAAAAAATATTAAGCTTGACTGAACACAAAGGAAAAAAGGCAAAAATCAAAGCTGAGTAATTCCGTGAGAAATCTCTAACTGATCTCAGAGTGAGTGCCAAAGCTTTATTATAAAACTATATTATGCACTAGAGTTGTGACAGATCAGATGTGGACTAAACCTTGCATATGGAGGAAGCCTAAAATCCCCAAGATATGTGAAGAAAGACCGTGTGCTATGCGAAGTCAACTACATTTCAACTTTTTTATTTATGCCATAACCAAGGAATATATTACACACAGAGACCACGGTGACCAAAATAGTCACCATCACTTCACTCAAGACATAAAAAAACCCCAACAAACAGCACAACCAAACACACAACCCTGAATCAGTGCTCACAGGTGGCTTTGGAAGGCAGTTCTAACTCAGGGCACCATGTCTGAACCTCTCCAATTTACCCTGCTTTTGATCGAGTCTTCAGAATTTTAGTTGCCTCAAGACTAGGGGTGTTGGCAGCACCACTGAGAAACACATCTTAGGGGTTCAGAGCCCCCTACCCTTTGTGGATGAAGCACAAGGCTTCGGGTCCCATGTCCTGCCTCTTCAGTAGCACTGGGACTGTTCCCAGCGTGAAGGTTCACTCTGCAGATTATGGGGGAACACAGGTGATGAGCAGATTTCCTCTTGTCCTGTGTTCATGTAACACTGGTTACAGTTTATATTACAGCTGCTGCGTGAGCCTCAAGGCTGTAACAGGTGATTATTTGTAGATCAACTCTTCTTCACATGGTGCAATACTACTAATGAATTTCTGTGTTTGTTGGTCATAACCAGCCTTTACCTACAGGCTCATTTTGCACCCATCAGTTTCACATCTGAAGGGGCTCTCTCTCCCTTGGCACCGTTTGTGCCCAGACTTGGTGGGGGGAGATAAAACAAAACCCATCACAGCACAGACTTCAAGAATTCATCTCCAGGGACAAGAAGGGAATTTTTCTGTCTCAAATATTTCTTTAGTAATATGGAATTGAAGACTTCATTGTCTTTTTCAAATAGAGATTTCTCCAGCCATTCCTCCTTAAAGCAGAGAACTAGAATAAGGTTCAGCAAACTGAAAATATCAAAGTGGAGATTTCAGGAATATAAAGCAAATAACCATAACATCACTGTAGAGCTAGTATCTGCTACATTCAGCAAAAAAGCAGCTAGTAAAAACTATACCTGCAGTAAGATTCAGTAAAATCTGAGGATCTCATTTTGAGAAGCACAGCTACAGCCTCCTCTAGTATAAGCTGGCACAGCTCAGCTAGCATCCGAGCTATTCCACATTTCAACTGAAATGTAATGGCATGATACAAACACAGAAAATAGCAGTATTAGCAATGCTCAAGCTTTGCCAAGAATTATCCTTTCTGCTCCCTTCGATACAGATCTCACCTTCTCTAAAGATAAGCATAAAAATGTCACCTTCCTCATTCCAGCTCTGCAGCTTGAAAAAGGAAAAAGATTTGGAAGGCATGCAGTACAACTTGCATAAAGCTTCTTATGTTTCACTGCATGATTCACACTTGTCAGATATGAAAGACCAGTGCCACCATCTGGTGCCTTTTAAGTCTTGGCTCTTTCTTGTCAGAAGAGAATTCATAGTTTGACTAATTCCATACCTAGAAGAGGGGGAGAAGAAGATAAGCAGTTCTGAAAAATAGAGCAGAAAGCTTAAAAAAACCCCT
>JANIJG010009877.1:0-37315 GCA_024611175.1 Megaceryle torquata
CTCTAGTTTTAATCCATTCCCTCCAGTCCTACCACTGCCTGACAGCCTAAAAAGTCCCTCCCCAGCTTTCTTGTAGCCCCCTGAAGATACTGGAAGGCCACAAGAAGGTCTCCCCGGAGCCTTCTCTTCCCCAGAGTGAACAACCCCAACATTTCTCACAGAAGGCCACCAGGTTTGTCAGGCATGATTTGCCCTCGGTGAAGCCATGTTGGTTGTAGCCAATCACTTCAGTGTTATCCATCTGCCTCAGCAGTGTCTCCAGCAGGATCCGCTCCATGATCGTACCAGGCACAGAGGTGAGGCTGACTGGCCTAGAGTTCCCAGGTTCATCCGCCTTTCCCTTTTTGAACATGGGGGTTATGTTTCCCCTTCTCCAGTCAGTGGGACCTCACCAGACTGCTGTGACTTTTGGAACAGAATAGATGTGTATGCAGATGAACCTTTGTAGCAAAACAGCACAACCCTCAAATTTAAAGCCAGATAAATAAATACATCTATTCTAGATGGAAAACATTAAAAACATTTCAAAATGTATTTTTCTTTAAAAAAAAAAAAAATCAACGAAACCAAAAAAAGCCCACTTCATCCTAAGAAAAAAAGAAACCTGAAAGAGCTGAATTTATGAGAAGATTCATAACAAGATGAGAAAACCCTATACTTATCATTCCAAAAAGTTTAGAACTTTTTCACTGGACCTCTTCAGAGTGTGCTGTATCTAGTGCTTCCGTTAGTCAGGGCATTTAGGGTTGAAAATCTAAGACTGCATGAGAAACAGGTAATCATTTTGGTATTATCCTTAATTTTCCCAACAATCGTTGCCAGAAAGAGAAACGCAAGTGATGGCTTTTTTTTATTCTCATTACAAACTCAGTCTTTCTGAAGCAATATCACAATTTTAATGACTCATATATTCTGTGAACGAGCATAATGAACACTACCACTCTGACACTTGCAATGTTCTGTAATTTGATTTGTTGGCAATTCCTATTCTCTCCTGTTTACAACCTGCAGGAAAGAGGTGAAATATCTAGCCAGGCAAAACAGAGAATATTTATAAGACTGAACTTTATGGATTCATTTTAACTCTCCAGTAAAGTGGAGAGCTTTACCTTATTATACATCTTGAAAAAACCAATATGCACATATCCGAGCAATAGCAATTTTTCCAAGAGCAGCCATATTATGAGTTCAAATAGCTTCAGGGGATAACTTAGCCATCTGTCTAGCAAGTCTCCCAAAAGTTTAAATTCTTCTGCTTAATAAAGTAGACACACAAATGCTAATGCCCCTTTCTTGGTACAGAGCAAAAATGAATTCTTAAATCTGCGGTTTCCATCAATAGTCTCAAGGACTCAAGGAGAAAGCAAAGCGATGTTGCCAGGCTGGAGACTGCCTGGCTGATAGGATAAAAGTGCCCAGCAGAGAGTCACACGGCAGAGGGGCCAGCCCATCTCCTTTCCAACTGTTTCAGTGTGCCTTCACCTGTGTCCCCCCTTGTCAGCGTTGCTCCACTGCCAGGAAGACCCTGCTGTCCCCCAGATAAGGGCCGACAGCAGCTCCTTTCGCGGTAAATGATGTTCCCTGTGTAAATCATATCTGACTCCTGCTTGGTTACAAGAGCTGGAACTTGTCTCTTCCGTCGCTTATCTCAGCTGTGCCCAACAGGACCCTTTGCACTGCCAGAAAATGAGGGGACACCTTTGTTAAACGTTCCATGAATTCCATGAATTAGAACCGTTAATAAGGTCTTGCTAAATTACCATTTTAGGGTTCCGAATTCACTTTTTAAATGGATTAAACAGAAAAGCTTCTAATTTTATAACAAATATACCAAGCATAACTCCGTACATTTACTGTCTAAGCTTTCAGCAGATAAACAGACTCGTATCACGCCTCTAGTTGAGGAAGTTTATACTCAGCACGTGTCACACAAGAATTATCTTAGTTCTACTGCTCATGTAAACGTGGAATGGACAGCAGTGAAGACAGCCCTCCGGTCTCTCCACCGAGCAGAATGCAGCAACATGAGGTTTCCTCAACATTTCTCTTCATTCTGAATTGGAAAGACCAAGAAACAGGAATTGCCAGGCAGGGTTGTTTAGTCTCCTTCCTCCGGTGTTCTCTGCTGCTAATGCCAATTTGTGCCTAATTTGATATTTACTCTACTAGTTTATAGTGATTTCCACCTATCTACATTCTACCGGGAGATGGAAATAAATCTTGATTGAAAAAGCTTGTTCTCCTTCATCTGTATTCAGACCTCTAAAAATAGTCATTTTTGACATTTCAGATTTGCACAATTAACTTTGATATGACAAGATTTTTAAAGCCTGATCTGTCAGACTAAAAATCATTTTTAAAACTAATTATTTTTTGTATTTGTACTTTAAACACTTAGGAAACAATTCAAATCATCTTTTTGGAAGAAGACTCCTTAATAAATCTTAAGAAATAGTTTGAAGCCTTTATTAACTCGCTCTGAAATACACATCACTGTAAACACCACAATATTTTAAAATTATCTAAAATTCTCTTTAAGACAACAAAAAATACCTCAGCAGGGAACAAGAAGCAAGCACCAATATTAGTGATGAAATCCCATTGATACATTTCATATAAATCAGAAATTAACTCAGGATAAATAGTAAACAATGCAGGGACTTCTAATGCCATACTTCTGGCTGATTACAAAAGTCTACTAACAAAATTAAGTAACAATCCTGTAAGTTGTTTAAGTTTATGAAATATTAATGTATCAGGGCAAAAAACAGCTTTCACACAAAATAAAACCAGCTCACCTATGCTGAGTGTGAGGATGGTAAATGCATGCATATTTTATTCTAAGATTCTACAACCTGATTCAGTGGTTTAAATGAAATATTAGGGGAAGAAGGTCAACCCAGCCTAGACTGAGAATGTAGAGCTGAAGACAACCTTCTCTTTTTAAAAGGGCTCATCTTCTCCATTGCTGAAATAAAACCAATATTGCCATGAAACAAGGACAGTTCAAATAATGTGAGTAGATTTTGATCCTTGTTTTGACAACTGACTGAATCCAGCCCTCCTCTGACAGCACGGAACCCAAATTTATGTTGAAGATCAATATTCATTGCACTGGATGTATACAGAGGTACTTGGCCAAACTCTACAACATATACAGTTCTGACTGACTGCAAAGAGGGTGAGGTGAGAAGGAAAGAACCCTCCTCCTTTTCAGTTTTACACTCTCAAGTTTAGAAAGATTCCAGAAGACAGAACAACTCTGAAAGAGAACACAAGGAGCTACTCACTAACAACAGTACCTTATGGAGGGTTTTGTTTTGATGACCAGTGGGATGAGTACAGGCAAACAAATGCCTATTGGAAGGACAATATTATTTTGCTCATTTTAATAGTTAAATTACTACTCAAAACCACTTATTCTTCTTGTCATTAAATACATATTTTAGTTCCAGGACAAAATTAAGCATGACCACAAAGAGTGGCAGGGAAAACAGTGCTTTCCCCCCTGAGCTCACAAAATGATACCCTAGATCCATTACAACTCAGCGGAAATGTGTGATGGGTTAAAGTAGTAATTGAAAATAAATATTATACTCGTTTGAAATTACAAACCTCTTCACAATATTAATTACTTCAGCAAGCCATGTATTTTTACACTTGCAATCACTCATGGAAACAAGATTACTGCTAAAGCAGACTCAAAATAAATATACATGCCAATAGCTGTTTAAATTTAAAACTAACTAAATAAATAAACACCCAAACCTTTTTCCCCAAACATCCTGAAGACACTGATTTGCACCTACACTTGCAAGAATTCCTGTCCCTAGCAGCTCAGCAATGAAGATCTAGAGCAGCCATTCACAAATCATAAATGACCAATCCATAATCCTCCACTTACAGCTATCTGCTATACTGCATTATGGAATCAATGTTCCCTATGTGATAGAGCAGTTCTGATTAGAAGAGTCTTCCACGGAGGTCAACTACTCCCAGACCCTACTCAAAGCAGGTTTAATTAGATCAAGTTGCTCAAGGACTTGATCACCAGTTTGACTAGATGAAAAAAGGAAGAAAAAGTTCCCCTAAACTTCTGGGATTAGTAAGGAGTAAGATTAACTTGCCACACAGAGAAACAGACTGAAAGGTATAAAAAAATATTGGAAAAATGGTTTCTTTTTGAAAATACAAGAAAAAAAGAAAGTAATTGCAAGAATGAAATGACTAGCAAAATTCTTTAAATAATGGCACATCTGACAGGCCAATCTGATTATTGCATTATTAAAACAGATCAACACCAAACAAAATTTCTCTGTGATTTCTTAAAGACAGCCACCCTTTTCTCGGAATTGCATGAAACAAAAATAAGCACCTCATGGATGGATTCTCACCCAACGTCACAAGAACCTCTTCCATTAAATATGAACAGAGTAGCACCTTCGGGTCAACTTAAGATGACACAAAAGCAGATTTTTATCAGCTTGAGTGAGCGAGCAAATTTTTATACATTTGCACAGCCTCCAGCACATGAAATCTTTAACTCAAGGTTAAAAGTAATATTGCAAAAAGCAAGTTCACAACCTTTGCAGTCAGGAGCTGATTAACATCAAAACTGTTCTTGCAGTTAAAAATACACACCTCCCAAAAGTTGCTAGGATTTAGGGCCTAAGGGATTTGGTTGGCTTTGGAAAACAAAGGTGATGGGATGAATGTCTGTCCTTCTAGCCCAGAGGCCAGATTTGAACATCATGAAGATCTTAGGTGATTTTAAATCTACAAATTTATAAATGGTGGTTTGTTCATACTTCCCCCCCCAAATCAGAGTTGCCCTCCCTAGCAGTAACTCAGCAGATTCTCCAGTAGAGAATGTGGGGTATTTTAAAACACTTCATGATGAAGTGTTACCACTCAAGTGTCAACCTCATTTAAAGTTTATCAAGCTTAAACTGCTTAGCTATTCTGTAGCTATTTCCCTATTTGAAAGAGGGATAAAAAGTGTCATTTTTCTAGACTATGGTTACCACAATAACTGACTCCAGAAACAAAGGGAAAACAAACAAACAAACACACACACCCAGGAGCTCTGAAAAAAGTTCCACATATCAATGTGAATCAGAATAAAATAATGAAAATTGGCAGCTTGGAGCAGGATATTTCAGTCTTCTCAGAGCTTCTGCTGAATGTAAATCAGGAGATGCAGACAGGCAAACATAAAGCTGGATTTCACTAAATCTATGGGAGTGCTACTACGGATCAATTTCTTTTCTCAGTTTCTAATCTCCTAAAATAACACATCTTTGCTTTAATGTTTAAAGACCTCAATACCACATTCTTAGCGCAGGACGCGGAGCTATGGAGAATATTCCTTTTTAATCCTGAGCAGACTCCATGTCTCCTGGCAAAGCACAAGTACATCTATCCCTCTGATTCCTCACGCCAGTCACAGCGTGGTGCCCTATATATTCTACAAGGTCTCCATAAAAAGGGCAGAGAATATGCTGCTGTTGTTTGCATTTTAGCTAGATTATTCTGCAGCTTTTTAATCTCTGTAACTCGGTAAGCATTTGAATGAGTAGTCAAGTAAAAAGATTTTCTGAGTATGTAAAATCTCTCCCCTTTCAGATGTGTGACACATTGGCACTGTCTTAGCTGTAATACTCAGCTAGCATTTCCATGCACGCCTGGTTCTTTAGTGAGCTAAGAAAATATCAGCTTTGATATTAGAATTTAAAATACTTCCACTATTTGTTTGGTTTTCCCAACTAAATAAAGTAATATCCTATAGAGGAGGTCAAAAAGAATACGGCATTCATGTTGCAGTTTTTTGCTGTTTCAGAAGATAACCATGCTGCTCACTAAGCATGTACAGTAATGACCTTGGATATGGTTGATGCCAACTTTTTTACACTGTCCAGTGACCAAATTTTCTTTTAATTATCTTCATTATAGGCACTTTTCTAAGTAAACCCAATACTTCAAGAGGGGAAATTAGAATGAATTTTACTTTGTCATCACAGTTAAATCATGCATGCTAATTTGTGTGTGTGTTAAATTCACTAAAAGAGTCTGTGGCAATGTTCAGAGGATTAAAATCCATGACAAATACAGAAAGTCTGCACAGAGAAGTCCCTCTTTACACACTGGATGGGATTCTATTAAAAATGACCTTTGCATTAGCTCCGTGACAAAAAAAGCAAAAAACTGAGTTGTTTCAGACCACAGCTTGTACAGTAATTGTCTTGAACAATTATTATTACACATTTTTGACTCTGAATGAAAAATTAGGTGCTTATGCTGGGAATTGCATCAATAACCATCACCTCTCCTCAAAGCTCCACAGCAGCATTCCCTATCCCTGTTTCCCTATCAATGTCAGAGACAGTACCGACTAACAGCAACAGACAAGAGCAGACTAAAAGCAATGCCTAAATTAACTTTTGGGCAAGAGACCTGATGGTTCATTTATAGTTGTACAAATTATGTTGTAAGCCAACTGCGTGTAACATTCTTTCACTGCCAACAAGCTTTGCTAAATGATGCTATGATCCTCTAAGATGTCAGTAATATAAAATGATATAAACTAAATTTCAAGTGCTAGCATCCTTCTGGTTTTGTTTATTTTTTCTTTTCATATTAACACTGGCTATCAATAGCAAGAGCCTGTGAAAACAAACTACAAGGAGCTCTCCTGACAACAACAAATATTAAACATCAGAACATTTTACTATTACTTTCTTTATTTTGCTCTTGGCTTTAAGGATATTAGTCATTTAAAAATTGCCACTGAAATATATTGTCTTTGTTTTCATTAAATTATTATCCAATTTCAGAAGTTGGAGCAGATTCCAAAGTTTGAAACACTGCCATATACTAACCCACAGATACCTCAACTCAAGTTCTGACAGTTTTTAGAGAAGTCAAGTATTTCTGAAGAATCCAAGTGCATTCTCTGCTTTCAGAGTTGGAGTTCTAGAGAGCAACAGGACTGCTGGGTCCCCAGCCACCTTCACCTCCTTCTCTGTGCTCAGCTGATAGAGCCCAGCAGCATCCTTACACAAGTAAGACCAGAGAGAAGCAACAGGCACAGAGCAAACAAGGATAAATTTCCCACTGGTAACATGAGGGTAAGTCTGTCAAGATCATACTGGTCCCAAATTTATCCCAGAAAAACCAGGTGCATTTGTGGTTTTGTAAACAAAACAGGCTCTATACTCTACATACTGATTACCCTCCAGAAGATAACTCAACTGTGACTTATTTTCTCCATGCATAAAATAGATGTGCATTAGCATAGATCTCAGATGGAAACAGACCTAACGGCGCAGCCGATAAATGACAAATGCCAATAAGATGGGGCTCCAAGACTGATGCAGAGGCAGACAGCACATATTTGAGGACACGGCCATACTGAAGATTTTACAGGAGTTCTGTACCTTGCCTGTGAGCCTCCAGCGCGACACACGCCAGGAAAGGTAGGATACGGAAAAAGTAGAAGTCCAGTGCCCAATATTTTAGTTGCACCTACTATGTATCATACATATTCCATCAGGAATATAGGGATTATATACCTATCCTATTATACCTATATACCTATACCTATTATATACATACCCCTATGAACACAATTCCTCCATTTCTTTTCCTAGCCTGAAACTACAGTTTGAGTAACTGAAGTTTTTTACACGTCATCCTCCAGACAAAAGACAAGATTCCAGTTAGAAGTTCCTGTATCTTCCTTATTAAGTTTAAAAGGCTTCCTAGGAAGACCAAACCTGTTGCTTTTGCAGAGTACCCAGTACTACCTGACTTCTAGACCCAGGTAACAAACACCGTGCTTGGCAATGACTCCATCTTGAACTGTATTTAGAAAGTGTTCCCAGGTTGAGACTTCAGAGAAATTCATGATCTAAAAAAATAAGTATTCTATTTTAAAGATACACGAGAGATACAGACAGTTCCTGAGTGAGAGCACCCTGCCACCTGGGGAAGCCAGCTCAAAGTATTGAAGTGTACCTGGGGAAAAAAAAGCAAATGAAAAGCACAGGGACCAAGTCACGAACGCATTAAGCCAGATTCCTGCAATTTACTGCTCTTGTTCAGGAACACTCACTTCAGTTAGCAATAGGTAGGGCTGAAATACAGGAGAACTACCTCCCACTGAATAGCTGCTCTTGACACGGCAGGCCAGGGGTCTATGCCCTGAGCATCAGCAGTGATATTTGAAAGACAAGTTCTATTGAGTGAATCAAATCCAGAAGAACACTTAAAAGTGATGAGCAAAGTGGTATTTCTAAACCAGGTTCAAACCAGTCATCTACTGTTAACCCCAGTTACTCTGGGCTGCAATGTTGCACAGCAACACATCCTGCTTGACTTGCATTAACATCTAGAAAGTGACAGATTTTGTAGCATTTTCTGTTAATTACAGGAAAATTACTAATTATTCCTTAACATTTCCCCCTGAGACTGCTAATTTTCAGGTGCTAACAAATCATTCTGGTAAGCTGAAACATCTCAATTGTTCACCCAACTTATCACTGGTACACAAAAAAAAGCCCTGTCAAATTTCAGCGAGGTGGCAAACGGTAAATGCATGTATAGCAGACAGATGCACACACAACAATGTAATTAAGTCATAGGATGAGGAAATACCAGTTCACAGTTCACAATGAGGAGGTATTTCCTCTAGAATATTCTATACAGATTGGCTACAGTAGTGTTTAAGTTACTACTGATTTATGTAACACCGTGTTGGGTACATATAATGCAGTTTTCTATTAGAGGCACTTCAATTTCAACTATCTTGTCCAAAACTACACGCACAGCAGAAGAGCCTATATTGCAACGAAGAAGACTAAGCACTGAGTAGAAGTGATTTGCAAGGAGCTGCTCCAAAAAGGAGCAGCATGCTCTTATCGTGTACTCCTGTGGTACAATTGAAGGGAGCTGACGTATCAACTGCACACAGACCACATTTCCAGCCAAAGCATCATGCTCCCTGCTTCCATTATCAATTCATCACTCTTGAAATAATCTACATAAAGGAACAGAAGGTTCTGCTTAGTGCAGTACAACAGGGATAAGATGTTTATTCTGTAGCAGTGCAATACTGCTTTGAGAGATAATAAAGAACTAAGGGATAGATGTTGCACGGGTCACACATATTTCATTTTGCTCTAAAGGGCACAGATTTGACTTGGTTCACACCGTTTACCACCAAAAATCAAAATTTAAAATAATCAGCAACATTAATTGTAAGATGTATGTTCCCATTAGAAGAACCAGCAGAAACAAATCTAACGGATAACGAGAGCTAATTCCTTCCTAAATGGATGTTATTGTATATACATAAAATGCATTTTGAAAGTGCCAACGCAATTCAGACTAACTACAACGGATATCAGCACAGCTTTTACTCCAGAAGTTATCCTGTAGATCCTTTTGCTATCGTTTGTCATGCACGCTGCCTCAAGATAAGGAAAAAAAAAAATGGCATAAAAAATGCTGACTACAATTTTCATTTAAAAATACAACCTGACCCTAAGCACAACTAAAAATCTTTAGTCGTTACAGTTACACTCGCACGTCAAATAGCGAAGCGCAACACACAGCATAAGAGAGTCTTAATTATATCTGAAAAAACTGTATTTTTATTCCCCTTTATTTGCTACATCGCAGAGCGGTAGAGTAGCGAGGAACAGGAAGAGACGCGTGCATCTTCAGTACACACTTAGAGCATTACTTGTAAAGCACTGCGTATTTCACATCTCCTTCACTGCTAATTCCACTCAAGTGTAAAACAGTATCACTGTGAATTCTGATGTGCCATAGCCTTTCCACCTTAGGCAATGATCTTGTACCTCATTAGCTAAGTAGGTCTGAGCAGGATCAGAAATGAAAATGTGCAAAGAGGTCAAGATTCAAACCTGGAGGATATCTGTGCATGAGAAGAATTCAAGCACACAAATACAGCAATCATCTGAACATCTCTAATCCCCTCATCGGACACAAGGACCTGCACTTCCTTTAATACACCAGAGCAAACACCATGCTGAGACTGTTCCCTCAAGAGGGGAACAGTCCCTTCCAGAGATCAATTATTCCGGGTTTTTTTTTTTGGTCTATTTAACACCATTTTACGTGATACATACATGCATTGATTTTGTATACCATTTGTTCACTCAAAAGCATTATCTCCCTTCTTCTGCAATGATGTCTGACGAAATCAAGTGAACGAGGCAAAGAAAAAGGCATAAACCAGCCAGACTTGAGATTTTCTGAGCGTATTACAAATCAGACAAGAATTCCTCTCCGCTCCTACGATCAGATTACCGCCAGTTAACCACGGGCTGTTCCCACTACAGCTTTGCCATTATTTCATCCAGAATGGCTGTCACTTTACCTCACCTGTCCTTATCCTGATCATCACATTTATGGTTCTTAAATATCAGTAGTCATTCACAAGACTTTTTCAACCTATGGAGGATACCTTAATTGATTAAAAATCTGCACTAGTCATCCAGAAAGCTCCTCATCCGGAATATTCTTTTTTCTAGTGTAAGCTACCGAGACCTGCAGCTCAACATTTTTCAACTTCATACCAAACTATTAACCCATTTATTAGCTACTTGTAAAAATCAAGAGTATTTCATTATCTTCATACGACATTCAGTGTCTCTTTCAAGTACTTTTTGGAAAAAAAATATTTTTGACCTTGTTTCCAGTGTTCTTTACCAACCTAGCTATGTCTAGACATATGCCATCTTCAAAATTTCACTGCTGTCAAATAGTTTGTAAAGAAAAGTACAATAATTCCTACTTGTCTTTTTTTTTTTAGGTACACTCTAATAGAATCTAGCACTTGCCCACTTCCTAACGTCAAGTGCTTTCAGCTTTTCCATTTTTACATATTTATTGTTCATCCTTATTACACCCTTGTTGATTAACTTCCCTATTTACATTTTTTTTAATCTAACAAAGTTTTATTTCATGATTAATGAGTTGCATTCTTTGGCATCTAATGAACGAGACTTGCAGAGTTCCCAATTAGCATCAGTATTCTTACATTTCAGTATTACCTCTCCCTCCGTTCTCTCCTGCTTTCAACTTCACATACATATATTTATCTATTAAACTAGCAAGCGTGCCCTGTTTACTCCGTCACCTTGACTATAATATGTTTCCACATGTCAAAGAAAATTATCATAACCCTTTCTAATTCATTGACCAGTGACTTAGATTAATGGTAGCCCAGCAGAACGAGAGCTTTCTATGCAATCTAAGGTAGCTGTAGTATTTTCCATAAACCACTTAACTAAAGAATTCATAGGATGTTATTTCCTGTGACAACATGACTCCTTCCCTCATTCCCAAAAGGGATAAACAAAGAGGAATCAGTATGTGAAGAAGTGCGCTACATTTATTCTACTCATCTCCCAAGGCAGGATATTGGGGAGAGGAAAATCCTGTAGTCCACAAGGAGTAACACCTAACTTGAAAGGCAGGCTGAAGAAACAAGGCTCCCTGGGAACCAACTACGGAGCTGAACTAGAAACATCTTTTCATGTTTTGAGAGCTGAGATATAATCATATAAATATTCTTCTTGGATACTCTCCAAACGCAAATGCATGCTCTAGGTCAAAAGAAGTTTGGATTCTTATGAAATAATTTTCTCAGCCTTATTTTTCTTTCAATACCGAAAAAATATTGAAACGAACAATCAAAATAATAATCGTAACACACAAACAAACAAAATAAATAAAAACCAAGAAACAAAACACACAAAAGTCCCCACATCTAGACAGGAAAGCGTTACTACATGTAAAGTAAAAGTTTTACTACATTGTACTTCACACTTTCATAAAGGCATGGGTATGCTGATAAATTTCAAGGGACTTTTTTTTATTTTCAATGAGAAAAAAATTGTAGCATTAGTGAACTAAGCTTCCTAAAAGCTTCTCTTAGGTTCAGTTGTTAAGATCCCTTTCTGCACAGTTAAGATGTTGTGTGTTCTGTAAGCAGAGGCAGCACCTCATTAATGAGGATAGCAAAATGTGTGCATGCATGTATATTACCAATCAATTAGTCAATTTTACAAACGTTAGGTTGAAAAAGATGGCTTATGCCATAATACCAGAATCATTTACACACACTTAGGAGGATAAATAAAATGGAATTAGTATATAAAAAAGTGTGCTACATTTATTCTACTCGTCTTCCAAGGCAGAATATGAAGGAGAGGAAAATCCTGTGGACCACACTCTTAGGAGGATAACTATTCCCCTTTTTAGGCTTCCAAGTGTCTAAATCACTACTGAAAAGAAAATTGGATACCCTTGAAAAATATTACTGCATGTATGGTAATAACAGCGTGCTTCCAAAAGTTGATAAAATAAGGATTTAATTACACAAATATACATCAGTAACTTGCATGTGAGTAAGCTCTCTGCATAATAATATACATACATAATATACATTGATAATAGACAATTATAATTGAATGCTTGTAATCATTTTCAGGATCAAAGCCCTTATTAAAAATTCAAATTGAAGCCTTATAATGGTAGTAGTCGTGATGGACTTACATATGGATATAATGGAATTAAGTCCTGTAATAAGTGGTATGTTTTGCATGTACAATGAGATAATCTTAACAATTATCAGTGTAGGGCTGACAACTGCTAAAAGGGAAGATGAAATTGTGACGATACTCCTGACATTTATTTGGCAAATAAGAAAAATAACAAAACTACATTAATAGTATGGCTTAGAAGACACGGCGAACATGCCAAATTACCAACCCGAAGGGATGGGAAGTTTGGCTATCTCTGGGCTAATGACCTGCAATTAATCCCTGGGTAACAACCAGCATCGAGGGACCGCCACAAGAAAGAACAGCAAGTCTGCTGCCTCTGACCTGTGTTAGCAACAGCACGGCTGATCTCTTCCCAGGAAAGCAGAAAGAGCAGTTACAGGACGCACAGTGCCAGCCACACACACAGTGACTTCTGGTGACTTGAATTTTAAAAAGCTTACCAGGAGCAGAACAACTCAATCTTTGTACTGCGTATTAATGCATGAAACACTGGCCAAGAAAGAGCTACCTCTTCCCCAGCTCTTCTAAAACTGCAGAGTCACGGGAGGAAAGGCAGACAGAAAGCTGAAATTTTATACCCAGAGTGACTGATCAGAGAAGGATTATTTGGAATGGCAGGAAAACTTAGATAGTGAATAACATTCTTATATTTTTACTGTTTCTGATTTTTTTCAGCTTTTATAGAAGTGACTAGCATCTTCCCTTTATTACCTACCAAAAGGTGGAATAAAAAAATACAACTGTCTGGGGTGAAAGTCAAACCATACCCCCATGATAGATTTGTAGAACTGTGTAATTAATTTAGAAAAAAATGGTATTTATATTGATTAGAAATAAATTATAAACTCAAATGTCACCATTTTCGGGGGAAAAAAAAAAAAGGGAAAAAGAAAAAAAATCAGTTAGATACAAAGTAGAAATACTTACAGTTTTAAATTAAGTATATTGCTTGAATTAGGGCAGACTTACGAAGTACAGTTTACAGCTCACACATCATCTCAAATAAAAGCAATCGCAAAAGTTTCAATTTACAAGCAAGAGCTGAGAAGCAGTTTTCCCTAAAGATGGCATCCAAAGATGCCGCCCTTCAGAGGACATTCCAGCCTGATTAAAGACTTGTTCATAAGAGTAGGCTAAAAGTATAATCCAAATACTTCTAAAAACTCACTCCCGAGCAGAGACTTTTACTACTGCAATAACACAGAGTCATCAGCACTGCAACCTATTTTTTTAACGTTCCGAGATTGAAGCACAAGCTGGGGTTCTTTACCTGTCCATGTCCCTGAAGGCTACTGGGAGTGTCACAGATTCTACAAGAAAGCTTTAAAAAGGGTTAGAGATTGAAGCACAAATTTTGCTCTTTACACGTATCTATGACATTAAAATTATCAGTAGTGTTGTAGAAATTTACAGATTGTCTCAAAGTTGATAAACAACAATATTTGTTTCCAAGACTGAGGAGGATGAGTTTTGAACACTACCAAATACCAGGTTGGGTCCTATAACCAGAAGTCCTCACTTTGAAGTATTTATGCACGGCTGGGAAAACGCTTCCACTCTTGCATCATGTTTTCACACTATTACACTGAAAAAATCTTCTGCTACCAAAATTTTCAGCCACAACAGGGGAAGTACCTTCCTCGGCTGCTTCCAAAACAGAACATCTTACCAGCAACAAAATAAGAAACAGAAAATCAAGGTGATACCCTGTGCAATGAAGCAGGCTGGCAGGGCAGCTCTTCCAGCCCTCCACCCTAACCCGTACTTCCTTCAGCAAGAAGGAATCAAACCACGCCGTAAGGAGGACTTCCCCAGGCTAGACTGAAACACACTCCGTAGGAAGAAATGTTTGTTCATCTCCCCTGCATTCTGCAGGTTTTTAAACTCGGTTAAATCTAAAGATTTAACAGAAGTTTTTTGCTTCCATATGTTAGGACAGCATTAAGATCATTGAATAAATCAGGTTCTATGGCAACAGAGGTGTGCTTACTCAAAAATACTTCCAGTGCAGAAGACTGAGATTAACAAATATTCTCAACTGATAAGGTGCAGAAATTCTGCAAGGGAAGCAAAAATATGTCAAAGCATTTCTGGCATCCCCATCATACCATTCTGTCCCTGTTAAAAAAAACGGACTTCCGTGTCCTATTTAAATCACACGCTCTTAGGTAGCAGGGATCTGAGATGTTCAGTGAGGAAAAATTTCAAGACGGTATCTGTAAAGAATCTGTATCTGCAAAGAAGCTCCAGGAATATTTCCCTGTTCCTAGGGACAAAGTAACACTTCCCAAACTCTTAGTCTGTTTTAACTGAAACAGAAACAACGCCTACTTTGTGCTTCAAGCCAAATATTCTTGTACGGCAAATAACAGTAGATCAAATTTCTTTAGCAACAGTAAACTACTTCTAGCATTAACATGCTCTTAAAGGTGTCTGACAGGGCACAGGAGCGCCACAGGTGAAATCACAATAGCAGAGATCTTCAGATTCCATTAAAGACTTTAGTTTGTGCTTGCTGCTTTGAGCAGGCTGGTGCTGCGGGAAGCCCTGGGCATGTCAGCAGGGGCTGCAAACCATGGAGCATGCCCCAGGCTGTGGGGGTCACAAGACAGGGATGGATTAGAGCACCACACTGGTCTTCCACATTAGAAACGGAGTAACAGTTTTGAAACCTGGTACTGCAAGAACCTGCAGAAATGCAGGAAGGAAACTACTCAGGCAAATACCACCAAAGACAGGGAAGACAGGTTGAGGTATGTCCTCTGCCTTAATGAGGATTAATATCTGCTTTAGTAAAAAACAAAAGCTAAAGTCACTTAGAGCTACCATTTGGGTATAACAAGTTTGCTTAAGAAGATTATAGATCCTAATATGTTCTAAAATTGTAAGCGTGTATTAAAACATAAACCTGTAAACTAAACTAGGTCCACCAGGGAAAATTACTTCTCAACAAGAAGATACACGTTCCAATACACGTTCACTCAGTCTTAGGAATATACATTTGCTAGCCAGCTCATGCTGTACTTCCAAGTGAATCCACCCTCAGCACTAGAAAACAAACCAAAGTACAAATGAAACTTCATAAAACCTACAAAAACAAGTGCAAATTCCAACTCTATTTCTGCAACGATTTTTCAGGGGTGGTGTTGCTAATACCGTGTCACTGCTGCAGCCTTTCAAAGGCAGGGCAAGATGGGAACTGTTTCTTGTAACAACAGCAGCCTTTGTTTGGTTATAAGGCAAACTCTTGATTATTATTACTTAAAGCAAAGTTTAGAAAGCGTAAAATTACTTAGTTTTGTAGTAGAAAGTGGCTTATTTTGTACTTTCCTATAACAACTCGCCCATGCTTTAGATTCTTGAAATTATAAAAATGGTGTTTATTTTCCCTATAGCTTTCTCTTAAGTATGAGCTACTCTAAGATATACTCTTAAGTATGATCTACTCTAAGATATACTCTTAAGTATGATCTACTCAACATACACACTTGGTTTCTTCACAAGTTTCTTACTAAAACCTCTTTTTACCTTAATCCTGCCCACTGCAGAGAAACAGCTCCGTAGCTGGTTCCTGCTAAGGGAACAAACAAACAAATTAAATAAATAAAGATGGTAGTTTATTTAGACTCTTCCCAAGTGTATTGTTTTTGGTTTTTTTTTCCCCACTCCTGTTTATCAATCTTTAAAAATAAAGCCATTTTATATGATGTTTGCTGCCTCTACGGTGACATTTGAAATACGCTTGTGGATTCCCAGCTAATAGGAAAGTTCAAAGTAATTGCCAGTTGTAAGTTCAAATAATAGATTAAGGAAAAACGAGGACAAAACTTAATATAACTAGAGTTTTATATTGCAGATAGGGAGGGTAGAAAATATGAGGAAAAGAGGGTTCCTTTTCTTTATCTGGGTATTGATGAGCGTATGTTCTGTCTGCTCAGACATGCCAGGAACACTTTCACATTGTGCAGTCAAGAAGGGAATTACTGAAGAAGAATTTGAGGATTAATCAGCGAGTTAATTGAGGTTATCTAGATCATAATAGATGGGGACAACATATTAAGCAAGTTACTATGGCAGCCAAAATTAACCTGTTAAAAGCAAATTAATGGATAAACAAACTTAAGTTCACTTTCTCATTGGTTTTTATCCAGCTGCAGTGGACTACAAAAGACCTATCAGGGAAAGCTATCTGTTAGCTGTCAACTCAGAATGCCTTAAGAAGCAATTGCTAATCCTCCGGCGATATCTCACTAAATCCTGATCTCAACAAATTGTTCTTGGAAGAAGCATTACACTAGTCATCAAACCAGGTCTTTAATGCTTCTTAGGAGTTATTCAACCTGTCACCCATTAGAGATCATACAAAGTACTCAAACTTTAAAAGCTAGTTAAAATAAATAAATTGGATGGACCATAAATAAATAAACTGTAGATGGCAGGTCTACACCTTCCTGTGTTTTGCATGGTTTGCATGACGTGAAAGAAAAAAAAAAACACCACAGGAAAATGGGCCATTATAATAATAACTAAATAAAATAAGAATGTTACACAAAACCCTCTTAAGATTCATACAAATTAAAGAGACTACTGTTGTGTTTCATTTTTGCTTCACAATATCATTGATTATAAAAGGGCATAAACCATTTTTTATTAAGTGGTGGAGAGATCCATTGAAATTCCAGTGTTCCTATCATTCCAGGTAAACAGTAAAATAAAAAGACATTCTTTTTCTCACCATGTTAAATGCTTGATTTTCTCACCTCGAATTATATGAGGTGCAATCACTAAAATGGCTAAGGTTGAAGGAGTATAAAGTCGATATAAATTAATAAGGTTCTAAGACTGATTTAGCCTTTCAGGAAAGGAGAAAACAGTGATGTAATTTGAAAAGAGATGTAGAATAGGGATATTAATTTCATCAAATAACTGTAAAAACATGAATATCTCCCTCATACGTTGCTGCAGGAAATAATTCTTTCTGCTTCAAAGTGCCATAGAAGTTGTTCACTTGAAGACTTTCGATGAGAGGTAAAAATTACTGACTGCAGATAACTATCTAAAAAACTGCAAGTTCTTCAACAGGGACAAACACAGCGTACGGTGCTTTAACAGAAATTACCAACTACACAGCACAGAAACCAAACAGCTAACAAATCATAAAACCAGCAAGATAACAACAACAAAGGAAAGATGCCAAACCAATGCACAGGGCATCATCTATCCGAGCTGCACACCTCAGAAAGAACAAAAATAAACAGTGCCATATTAGATAGGAGAAAAACTTTCCAAAGGTAAGCGAAACACTGGAATATAACTGGTCTTGTGGAAGCTCAAAGACTGGGCAATAGGGTGTTACAATGATCCTGTACTGAAGAGGAGACTGTGAGAAGATGTGGGAAGGCACTACTTAGAGATTCTGCTTTTATGATTGAATAAATTTACAGATACTGATCCCAAAACAGAAAGGAACAAATATTTTAAACAAACAAATAAACCCCCCTCACTCTAGAAAACTTACAAATATTTTGGTAAAAAATCCCCTGCAGTGGTATAACTCAAGTGAATCAATGAGGTTAGAGAAGATAGGAAGAAAAGCTGAAGGCCACACAGTGCTATATGAAGTGCACACCACAGAAACTGCAACCCTTATGTCAAAGTAACTATGAAAATAACATTTTTAACCTATAAAAAGCAATTGAATATAAAGGTTACGCAGTAAAATAACACAAGCGGGCATGCAAATTGGTTGATGAAAATAACTTTTCAACAGGCAAACATTACAGACCCACATATATCAAATTAGATAAACATTTCTAGTATTCTGCAGTTTCAGAGACAATTTTGGGCAAACTGTTAAACATTTTGAAATCAGTACAGCTTATGACATCACAGAACCCCCGACCTGAAAATGCAGCTTTTATTTAAGTTGTGTGTACCACTGGTTAAAGGATATCAAGAAGTAAAGACAGGCCAGTATTGCCAATAAAGAAAAGAAATGAAGGCTAAGTTCAGATGACATTTTTAACAGTGGTAGAGTGGTGTTGAGGATCAGGGGCTAAATGAAATCACTCTTTGTTCAGAACATCGCAGCTGAGCGGGACACTCGGATAAACAACTAATCCCGTACTTTCCATGCTACCATTTTAACGTTGTTCTAACTCATTACCTTACATGTAAGGGACTATTTTACCTGATAGATGCTTACCCTGAGTTCTACAGAACCACTAGGAAAGCTGCATACGACTTGAGGTGAAACGTTTTAATTGCATAACCAAGAGAAGTGAGTAAGTGCAGGACAAAACGGAACGTAGCTCAATTCTCTCACCGATATACAGTGGAGTTACTACTACATGTGACCTCTGAAAAAACAAATGCATTTCTAGATGTTGGAACCTGTTCTATATCTGCACATATAAAAGGACCCCACAATCGTCTTAAAAAGTCTACGGTGCTACCTAATATGCGATAAAATGTTCCGGTTTTAATATTCTGCATCATCCCTTTAAATACAATATTGCTGCATCTCCTCATAAATTTTGAGGAATGCCAACAAAATCTAAAAGGCTTTTTCTTTCACAATGGTATTATTCTTCACTTAGTTACCTGCTCAGGAGAAATAATGAAGCCACTACAAATTTACCGATCCAAAGAAAGCTTAGTTTGTACAATGTCTAAGGAATGAAGGCAGTCTGATGCGTTCTTAAAGTTCTTTTCTCAGTGCACTGGAATATTCACTTGAATCATAATTTCTGAAAAACAGCAAGAACATTAAATGCATAAGTGGAAAGAATCAAAAAGGCATTAAATCATAAAAAAAAAAATCAATCCCTGGCAATTTAATTTATTCTTTGGGAAGCAGAAAGGAATCATAAAACCCAAACAACTTATTTTTAAGTGGAAAATGGACTCCTTTTAAAATGATGGAACAATGTTTTTGAAGACATCTGTCATTCAGAATACACATTTAATAAAAATTTAGTATTTTATTAGAATTTTATAGTATCAAATAATGTAAAGTGAAGAAAGGTCACTAGAAAAAATTAGCTGGATAACCACTAAAAGTATAGCTTTTTTTTCTCTATTGAAGTTAGAGACATATACCCACAAACACCAATTTCCAAAGTAAAAGTGTAGCAGTATGTATAGTCAAGGTAAGGTCTATAAAACCCAGAAGCAGGTACAGGTGCTTCTTGGTTATATCTAGACAGGAAGACTACCTTCTGTCTATGTAAGACAGACACCACTCCATGTTGAGGAGAGGACAGAATGCTTTAGCTGGCTATCTCAGTAATGTATTTGGTCCTCAGAGGACAAATCCAGCAGCTGTAAATCAAATATATCGGAATTGAAAGGAAGGGCAGAATTGGCAAAACATTGGGAACCATATCAAAGTGTCCCTGGCATGCTCTCCAAATGAGGACCTTGTCTTCTGAAGGAAGAAACCAACAGGAGCTGATCCTTCACCCAAGCCAGCCTGCTCTGACTGCTGCTCAAGTCAACAAATCATTCACATTATTGGAACTGCAGCTCACAGATGGTCAGAGAGATGGAAAAAAAAAAACCCCAGAAGTATCCACAGCCGCGTGTGAACTGTCAGGAAACACGAAGGATAAGGACTTACTGGAAGAGCTGACTGCATGAATCCTTCTACTTGAGCACTCTGTGATGCTTAGGAGAATGCCATGTACATGTGGTATCTTCATATCAAGAATACAATTTAAGGAATCACAACATAGCATTTGAAGTTAAATCCATATTGCTGTAAAAGAACATTAATTTCTGTGGGTCAAATATTTTATCCCCATGTGTAACAGAAAACGCACTCTCAACATCTAAAGATAATGCAAAAATTAATCGCTTAAATGCAATGATCACGTGAAGACTCCAGAAGACAGGAACTTGAACATGGTTAGAGCTGAAAAAAGTCTTCAAGCTCTTCCTCATGAAATATGATAACAACTCAGAGGAGAGGGCGTAACTTGGCAACTTGCCTCCTGATAGATGCAAGCAAATACAGAAAATTCTACCCCACTGTGGCCACTTAAAAGATCACAGAGCACAGTAAGCAGGGGAAAATGTGATTGCATTCTTAATACTCTATCATTTTGGTATTTTCTAACAGCAAATCTTTAGCACATTAAACAGCTGCTTCTTGGAACAGCAAGAAAAAGGTATCGGGCAATCAGTTTTGACTCCGTTCGCACAGAAAAACAGAAGATGATTCAAAATATTAGAGTACGATGATCAGTTGTGACAGAAAAGGGGGATGACAAGGAAGACAACAGCCATTACAAATAATAGGTAAAGCTTTTCAAAAGACTTGGGAAACTGGAAAAAAAGAAAATGGAAGGAAATTAAGCGGAAGGGGGAAAGCCTGAGAATATAAAATAGAAGAATTTCAAATAACACTGTAGTCTCATCCAAGAAGGTAGAGAATTCCTCCTCTCCCCGAGAGTGAGAGAACACAGCAGGAGAAGACAGCCAGCTAAATGACAATACATCCCTTCAAAATTAAAATCTAGCCTGAGCAAATTATTCAGGAAACCAAGAGAATTTTAAAAGCTATTAGGTAAAGGCAATAAATAAGGCTTTTAAGTGTATCGGTCACAGGAAGGCTATGAAAGAATCAGATGTTCCACTAACAGATGAGGCATCAGTTATGGATACTGCAGATAAAAGAAATTACTTCTATGCATTGATTTTTACCACAGAATATGATGAAGACTCATCTCCTACAAACCTTCTATTTCCAGTAGAAACCACTTATAGAGAGAATGAAGCACTTATATGAAAGAAGCATCAGGAAAAGGCTCTAGAAGATGACTTTCTGAAGCTTGTTGTAAATTCCAGAGCATTTGCCAAAATAAAATATAATGCAATAAATATTAAAAAAAAAAAAAAAAGACCAGCACAAACAGGTAATAACAAACAGATATTAAACTATACCTCTGACTCTTACAAAGAAAGATATTCCAAATATTTCTCTCTGCAAAGACTTTCAGAAGATTTTTGTAGACTAAAAAGGACCGCTGAGAAAAGTTCTTAAAATTAAGCAAGTTTTGAATACAGAAGTTATTTTCTGCTTAGCTGGAAGCAAATATGGGATTTATATTTTGCAGTTGCCTGCATCAGCATTTTTTACTTGAATACACTAAGTGGCAGAGAAATAGAAACTGAGGGAAGACAGGTGGTACAGGGCAAGAAACAAGCGAGAGACAATGCCATCAGTGGGTCTTCACAGTCATTACACAAGAGACTCTGAATTTCAAATCCTTTTTTCTTTTTTTATCAGGTAGAATTTTGAAAGACATGGCTGTCTTCCATGACATATTTTTTGGAAACTAGCACGTTGAAGGATATAATACTAAAAGGAACGTAAGAACGTTGCGAGCATCGTTATGGTGAAGATGATTTTTTGGGGCATGATTCTCTGCTCCTTGGGACTCGTGGCAGCTTTCAACAAGGTTCAGGAGTGGTGGAGCACAGCCCGCTCACGTGATGACGACGATGACAATGAAATTTTCATTCAACTCAGAATGCAGAGGTAGGAAGGACAAAACAACAGGCTCAGCTGGCTAAGAAATCTTTCTGTAGGGGAAATTGAAGAGATGCGCTGACACGGCCCATGATGTGGGGAATTCTTTCTCTAGCTTATATTACTTTTTCCTTTTAGGTAGTGTCACCCATCCCAGGAAGAAATGCCACAGGATCCTGCTAGAGAGCATAACAGAAACTGATCTCAGATTCTATTCCATCCCTGATTGTGGGCACAGTGCATCATCCTCGGGCAATTTCCTTCTTAGCTCTTCAGTAATTCACCTACAGACAGGAGTTTTACCATAATAAGTGAGGCCTAAGAGAAAGTATGCTAAAACTACAATACACATACTTCCACTGGCTTTTCTGATCTCTCAAGATTCTAAATGCCTCGTTCCCTCTGAGCACAAAACCTCTGCTCCTACATCTACTGCCCTGTTCTCTCTGGGTATTTCTGGAAAAGCTTAACTGAACAGCAACAATGGAGGAATCAGCACAGAACCCTGAAAGCATTCACAATTTCCCTTCAGAAAATGAAATGAGGAAAGACAGCTTCTGTTGGGTTTATAGCATGCATGTCCTCCAAATAATACATCATTTGGGAGCAACTGTTAACATGGCCCTATTTAAAAGATTCTACAGAACCCATCAATGAAATTTCTATACAGTTATTACGGTCTATGCTTTGAGGAGCAAATACAGCAGAATATATCCCATTCCATGCCCACTGCAAGATTAAGCCCAAAACTACAGTTAGTTTTCAAAATGTGCAGTACCAAATCCTCCTTTGATCATTTCACATAAAAGCTCCGTATGAATTTTATTTTATGTTAGGTATGTTTACAAAATTGTCTAAAAATCCCACGTTCTGTCACGCGTCTTCAGAGCAACTATACATACTGGTTAGATAAACAACTGCTTGTCTCCGTAAGAAGTCGGTCATTTGGTAGAGTTTCACATGGTTTGTGGAAAAAGTAGCTGGGGCTTTGGAGAATTGTGTTTCTTTTTTCTTCTGAACTGTTTAAGAAAGAGTTTGAGACTTCTACCTTTTTGAATGTAAATCCTTATTAAACAACAACCTTGAAACCTCTGGAATTTCAGTTCTTGTAGAACTGTTTCAACCTGATGCTGCAAAAACGTATGACTTTGCTTTCTGAAGAAGTGACACCTTTCTTGACTGAAGACTTCTGAAGGGAAATTCTAACCACTCACACCTCTTAGATGAAACTCACACACACAAAAAAAATACCAGGGATACCAGCAGCCTACCTACATTAGCCATTTTTTTCCATCCTAGAGCAACTATCGGGTCAAAACAGCCACAGAGGAGGCCTCCGATACTCCAGGATTAGTGCACTGGTTGTTTAGATTAAAAATGCAGTCTTAATTTACAAAATGGGTAAATACCACCTTACTTCAACAATTTATCTCCCCGATGTTAATTGTTTAGTTTTTATACACTCGTCCCTTTCAAGACCTGAAGTTTACGGAGTGCAGCTTTCTTTGCAAACGACAAACATCATTCACAAAGCTGCGTCTGTGGATCTCCAAGAAAATTCCAAGGCAAGGCAATCACTTCAAACTGAAATCTCAACAAAACAACATTTAGTTTCTCCTAATGCTTACCTGACTACCAACTGACCACCCTGCCACACGATCACAGCTGAAATAGGTGGAAAGGAAGGATAGTTTTCCACTTGGAAAGTTTTAACTTTTATGTTATCTTTAAAGCAAAACTATCTGAAACCACAAACTTTTTTAGTGCTTTGATGTTCATATAACGAGACTGTGATGTAAGTCTTACAAATCAAGACTGACATAGCCACTGAGAGTCGTGCAGCATATAAAAATGCTGTCAAAAGCTTTCTACACAGATAATAGCCCACTGTTCAGTAAAAGGGGTATTCCAGTTGGGTACAACTGGGCCAGACTGAGAGAGTTTGAATGTGTCCCATATCAAGCCATGTGCAGAGATTCCACTGACTTCAGTACTAATGAATTAAGCTCCACAGTTTTAATCCACTTCTATTAACACAGCTTTAGTACTACTTCAGCAGGGACAGGATCAGTCCCCAGACAGACCGCTACCTGTAGTCAGCCCCATGACTGCCTGGGGATAAGACATCCCACCTTAGGCAGTGCACACTACATACTCCAGTCATAAATAGGATGTCGAGCCCAAGCTGGCTGTTAATTATACAGATCCATTCATTTATTACTCCTCCTTGTTTTCAATCCATTTCATTATCCTATTTGCAACCAAAATACTCCCAGCTCTCCATTCAAACAGCAGATTATTCCACTTAATGGCAATTAAATGTCCTAAAGGCATTAAAAAAGCCATTACCAAAACATATTTTCAAGCACTGATATAAATCATTTCATATAGGCTTTGAAATTCATAATGAGCGAGCCTCCAATGTGAACATCTCTGTTGGGGTCATACACCTAGGTGTTAACAGATTGTTAATCTTCAATAATAAGTAATGATACTAAACCTTTCTCCAAACTACTAAGACCATCTCAATATGTGAGAATTTTGAGAAGATAAACAGTTTCTTATGCACCCTTAATAAGTTTCTCTGATACAGACATTGTTTTTATACCCCAAACCTAACAGTGGAATAATTAAGTAATGTGGTAACACTCGGCAAGCTTTACACTTACCTATTTACACTTTAAATATATCATCTTAAGTTATTAACGGCATTTTTAATTAATTATAAAGAAATACCCAAAGTTTTGTTGATGTTAGGATCGTACTATTGGAAGGAGGTCGAAAAGTGTATTAAAAAAATCAGTTATATCACCTCACCAAAGAGATACGGAAAAAACATTTGCCAAATTTTCTCCAACTTTATTAGCTGATCTACTAGAGTAACACTCCTATAAACCTTCTCCCATTCTCTGAGATCCTCTCTACTTACTATTGTTGGAATGACTTTTCATTTCCTAAGAAAAAGTCAGCTCTGAGCAAATGCAGAACAGACCAGGCTAAGGAAGCCACTTCTTTCTAACTGTTTATTTTAAATGTTAGCTAGAGCCCACTTATTCTCACTTATCTCATTGGGTTTGGATTTGGCTAAGCATCCCTCCTACTCAGAGAGCATTTTGACTCTCTAGAAGACTAAACCATACTGAAAGTGTTTCTTCCTTTTGGTGTGAGATACGGTAACAATAACACTTCGGTTCTAAAATATAACAAGACAGCAATATAAAACATGGTAGTTTCTAAAATTCCCAGTGACAAGTGACTAGAAAGTTAATCTAAAAATATTTAAGTGGCATTGTCATAATAGCAGGTTTTGGCCTAATGAGTGCCCCAAATTCAAACCTGATTGAACTCACTGTAGGACAAAAATAAAGAATTATGAAATAAAGTGGCTGGCTTGTTAGGGTGCCTCACATACAGCCCTGCCTTGCTGTCAGATACACTCCTGTTATTCAGGGACATATCTCGGCTATATTTGGAGATAGGCTTTTATATCACCTAAAAAATATAAAAGCTTCCATCCTTTCCTCTTTAATATTAACATATCATAATCTTCACTGTTAGAAGATTATTGAAAATGATCACACGCACAAAAAAAAAAGGGCACAATCAAGGATATCAGGTACTTTCAGAAATTTAAAATAAGATTTGTGAAGAGTATTTCTTTATTATTTTTGAACACTCATTATAACACATCTCTGGCTTCTCATCTGTACCTCTTCACCATGTCTTTATTTCACAACTAAAAAAACCTGAAGGGACCACTCCTAGGTTTCTAACTTCCAGTAACCAATAATCTATGCTCTGTTACTTTCACTGAGGTTTGAACAACTTTTGGGGATGAACTGCAGACCAATAAGCAAGCTGAAATTGTGAGAACGAAGTCATTCTGTAGCCACTGTCTTTTATAACAGCTCTACACTGTCAAAGAGACCTTTTTTCCAGTGGAAGTGGAAAGTCGAGGTGATTTGATTTAGTTGTAACAACAAAAGGCAGAGCCCCGGAGATGATACTGCAACACAGGAGTTTATCCAAGCCTGAGCACTGACTTCATACAAAGCATCTCCATCTATGCACTATGAGATACACTGTTCAATAACTATTTTGTGCTGTAAAGTAGGAAATCATTATACAAAGTACGTAACAAAGACACGAAATAATGCTCAATCTGATACTGCAGTTTGAGGTTTGAGTTTGTCGGGTTTTTAATACATCAACTTACTTTCCATAACTACTACTGAAATTGCATATATTTAAATCTAACATCCTTCTATTTCCTTTATTTATGTGTTTTCATTATCTCAACCTTCATTTATGCAAAGCTGAACTGAACTTAGAGGCTTTTAATTACCTCTTTGCCAACGTGGAGCTGGACAAAAATCCAGTGATAACTGGAAGAGCTTCATTCTCTTTGGACTCTCAATTCTTTAACAAGATTTAATTATTAGTTCTCGTGTAAAATATTCAGTCCAGTGCCTGTCTGGGGTCTATCCCATTTCTTGCTGTCATTCTTAGAAAACTGCATAGCAGCCTACAGCTCCCACTGAACACCCAGCTACATAGGACATGAGTTCCTCACATTCTATTTCATTACACAAAATACAGTAAATGTAGTTTGAAGTAGTGTTTATTAAGGAAAAGGTTCGACAGTCTACGCTGTCATAAAGACTGCATTCATAAACAGGACTATAAAACTGAAAAAAATATTAAGAGAGTGTTAGAATGTTAAGGAATGGTTGAAAAATAACCTCTAATTAAGTCATTCCAATGTAATGTATTTAATTAATTAGATATAATCTTACAGTATCTTCTTAAAAGCGTTTTATTTTAAAATAAGCTCCCTAATAAACCCACACTGCTTTTAAACAGACAAAATTCTCACAGTATGCAAATAAAATGTCTCTGGAGGATCGTTCATCTTTTTGTCCCCTAACATACCTCATCCTCCCTGTAGGATTCTACCCACAATATGTCTTTACAGCAAGGACTTCTAGTTTGGGCTTGTCCAATACACTTCATTTGCTACAGGTACACCACTCACCAGCCAGGATCATTCTTAAAACCAGAGCTAAAAGTATTTTAATTCTTATCAAACTTGAAGAAATACCCGTTCACGTTTCCAAAAGATGCACTGTAAGTAAAGCAGGAATGAGGAGTTGTTACTCGGTGGCTCCTCAAACTGTGTTTGCTCACATTTGTAGATGCACCTTACAGCAGTGAAGCTGTGGCTGGCTATAAATCCACTACATCTGCCAAGGTAACAGAGGATGGCTTTTGAGATGTATGTAAACACAAGGCCAAGTCAAGCCTTTCGTGTACCAAATTACTGAAATTCAGGTGCAAGTGATCTCTTCAATCTCCTGTAAAGTAACAATTACAATATTAGATTCTTGTTTCTTCCCCTCTTAAGCATACCGCACAATAACATTTCAGCTTCATATATTCAGATTAAATCCAGTCATCCAAGAACTAAAACCTGTAAGAATTCCCTATTGCAGGCAGATATTTCTAAAACCAATTTAAAATATTAAGTTACTATTCTTGCTTTTCATTTAGGACTAAGTAAGCCTCTGTAATAAACGTGCTCCAGATATAAAAACGTATTAGAAACACTTCTTTCCCTCTGTGCTTTTGTAGAGAACAAGGCAAGATAATGCTGACAGAGCCAAGGCAAAGGCTGTGTCTTCCCAGATCAGGTCGAACTGTGCTGAAGAGCCTCTTGTGCAGCAGTGCAGGATGGGTACAGCTCACCCCGTCATCTCCACTGCCCGTCCACCACCCTTCTTCTCTAAGACAAGGAGACAGTGGTCACCAAGGGGCAAATGTTCACTTTCCCCAGCACAAATGAGCCTTTGGACTGTAAATCCTATGACTCTAACGGCATCCTCCGAATGCTGCATTTTCTGTGTTGTTTTTATTATCATTATGAGCATCAAGGTCCTCATCTGCACAGAGCAGAAGGTAATTAGTCGAGGCAAAGTTACAGCCTCCTAACCCAGCAGCTTTTGTAGGAAGAGAGCTTATGTGCAGAAGTACATAGGCTCTGTTTGGTAACAGACTGCATCTTTTCTGCATTGCTTAAAAACCTCTGTCATTTCAGCTCAGAAACAGCATCCAGGGAGTATTTTCACCTGTTAAATACTACACTTTTTGCTTTAGTTTGCAATCTGTACTTTTCTGACTAACATTTCTGTCTGATGGAAATCAATTACAATCAACTTTACAACAGTGAGATACAGGCTTATATAAATAAGCTGCAGATCCTGTGAAATGCATGGCATGTTCTATTAACATGTTATAAAATAAAGACTGAAATCTAAAAGCAAAAGAAGCCCAAACTGCTTAAGGAAAAAAAAAAAAAAAAGTTGATGCTGTATGTATTAATTTGGGCTTTTTAGGTATTTCAAGGAAATAAAAATGGAGAGGATTGAACTTTTAACACCATATGACCCTTATGTAGCTGGGCCAGATTTCAGGCTACAGACTAATGTGGTTTAGCTACTTACAAAATAATTATAAAAGTACCTTCACCCTTCTAAATCAGGAGCACTGACACTCATCAGAATAATCCCCGCAGTTAAGTTCCTTAACCCACTACCCACTGAACCCTGGCAGTGCAAAGTCTTCTTATTTGATGCTGTTAAATGGAAGGAAAATCACCCTATCATTTCAGTGCAGCTTATCTCCAGGTTTCAAACAAAAACCCTGCTTCTCTTTTGTAAATGCACTGACAGATTGAAGGAGAAAATTAACTTCCTCTCCACACAACTCTACTCTTAAAAAAAAAAAAGCACTAATAAAACACACCCCTTTGGAAGACAATTACATAGGTTTGGTTTTAGCAAGTATTACAAAATCTCCTTGAGTAAAACCTTCTGGGATAGCTTAGTACTATTTTAATGATACCCCTCTGACCACTTGTATTGAATTCACCAGGGGAGAGGAAACAAAATTCCCTACTTTTTTTTTTTTTTAGTGTTCAACAGTATTACTGAGCCACTGAGGTTAGCTAGCTACAGCTCTCACCACTCTGAGCACACTACTGGAGATGCTATTTTATTATGCATAAACTTAATGAACATTAGAACTGCACAATGCAGTGCAATTTTGCAGGTCAGCAACAGTTTCTGATACAAGTTTTTTGGTTTTCTTAATATTCTGACTACGTTTAGAAGCAGCACAGCACCTGCAGGATAGATTATATGTTTTCTACCTTCCTTGCCAACCACATTAGAAAACAAAACCCCTTTTGTCACTGCAGTTAAAACAGACCACCAAAGCTCTTCCAAGAGAATAACCTCATCTTATCTCAAATGCTTGCTTTACAAGTTCTGACATCAGTGAGAATAATCAGATCTGGAAAAGAGGCTATTTGCTATTAATACTAATTTAATGGTTTGCTGTTACACAGTGCTATAGCCCCTCTATCTGGTAACAACCAGCAATCAAGGCTCAGCTCCTGCTGAAGCAGGATCTTGAACTTTAATAGCAATGATGCTGTAAAATGAACAATGTGAAGATAATTTCCTAACGTTTGTTTCAGAAATAATGAGATCTTAAAATACAATTCTCCAACTCTAATGTTTTGGAAAACATTTTCTGTCTGTAAGCTTTATGAAAAAGCTAGTGTTGGCATATATCTAGCTAAGGAAGTAATACAGAAAAAAACCCATAAATTCACAAAACCAGAACTAATATTTTCTGCTATAATACCAAAAGGAAAAAAAAAAAAAAAAACAACAACCAAAACACACCACCCACAAACTGGCAAGGAAATAATTTAAAATACATCACTCAAATTTCTTGTGACAGTCCACAGCCAAGCAACTACAGTCCTCCAGAACACAAAGAGCTTACTACAGAACTTATTTCAGGCAAAGAATAAAGAGGATCATGGTGTAATTTTCACAGTAGTACTAAATAAACACAAAAAGTGGGAAAGGCACTACTGGAAACCAAGTTCTAACCAGCACACTTAAACAATGCTGACAACCTTTAAAGCTTGATGTACATTCATTTACACAGGCATGTTTTGTAAGCCTTCACACCGCAATCTAAGACACAGTAACAGATTTAATCACACCAGATGTTCACAGAAATTGACCCTGATTCTGCAGATGCATAACACCACAAAAGAGAAAAGGCATCACTTGCACATCCTAAATTGGGCCTATATGTTTGTAAAATCGGGCTGTATAGCAACCTCCTTATAAAAACCAAATTCACCGAGCTACTTAATTCACCACTTCTACACAGAATAACATCAGGATAATTTTTCCTCAGTTCTTTGCTAACAATGTTACACAATGCCTTAGTGAAAGGTCTCTTTGTACAAATTAAAATACTAATTCATTAGTAGGGAACACCTACCACTTTACCAACCACCTACCACTTTACCAATATATATACATTGCTAATATGCACCCTCCCCGTGAGCGTAAAGTAGAAGTGGGAGGGTGATGGGGACTGGGATACTACAGGGCCCTTAGAAATGACAGGAGATTAAATCAAATTTTAAAAGGAAAAAAAAAAAAAAAGCCATAAAAAAAAAAAAACTTAAAAAAGGAGATGTTGAAGCAAAAAATGGAGACTGCAAGTTGTTTGGCTTATTTTACAGGGATTAAAGCAGGTATTTCAGACCAAAGCTTCACTTCATCTTTCTACTCAGTTATGTTTTTATTGGACAGCAAGCTGCTCCCATGCTACCTGAGCTTTTCCCAAAAGTTTAATTCTTGCAGAAATACAAAAATCAAACTACTCTGAGGAGATTAAAAAAAAAACAAACCCAAACCAAGACAAAACATAAACCAATCTGGACTTAAAAATCAGTTGGTAAACATGATATGAAGTGAATTATCTTTGAGGCTGAACAGTTTGTCTCCTACAGTCAGCAGAACTACACACACACAAAAAAAATATTAAAAAAAACTTTAAAAAAGAGAATAAAAATCAGGAGTAATATGTTGTAAAAAAGACCTGAAAGTCATGGAACCCTCCTACTTTCTCAGTACATGAGAAACACAAAATGTACATGAGAAATGAAAATACTGCCCTTGGAAGACAGAAAAGATGGAATAGTGAAACTATTTTGTAGGTTTTACTTATTTCATCTATAGTTTACAACACTACTAGAGTAATATTGAGCATATTGATGAAGTTTCAGAAACAAACATTTAAACAGTTATCAATTAGTATTTAGAACTTGTATTTTTCCCCTGCTATCACCACATTTGATCAGGAAGACTGGATCCAGTTAGGTTTTTCTTCTGTGAAAAAGACACTGAAATTTATAAATGCAGTTGCTGTTTTAATTTTCCTCATGGCTGCTTCATTCATTTTTCTCTTCTTGAAAGCATTTTACCAAGAATCCCAGCACCCTGCGTGATAGAAGCCAAAACCCACTCAAAAGGCATCTGTCCATCTGTGTGCATTTACTGCATCTGGGTGTTACCTAGAAGCCATACGAATGCTCATCCTCTGTCTTGTCCCCGTCAGAAGTGCCCTCGCCTGGCACACCCCCCCACTGAGCCCTCACAGGGAGCTACTTTCATCCACTGAAGGTGGAATGGCTTGAGATCAGGTATGATGGAGAAGGGAAAAGCACGAAAGGAGGTTTATGAGCTGTCTGCCTTAAAATTTAGTTCTGAGCAATGAGAACACACAGGTCTAGTTCTGATCTGGAGCATAGCTGTCTTATTAAATGGCACTTCCAACCCTCACTATTATCAATCCAAGGACTAAGTCCCTTAGAGTAAGAAATCATCGCCATAAAAGCATCTCATTGTTTTTCCCAACTGTGTTGGGTCTACTCTTATAAAGAAAAAATAAATAATAATAATAATAATAGTAACAGTGACCACAAATCTCTTCCACACAGCAGAACCTGGAAGGGATTGCCAAATGAAAGAAGATACGCTTAAACTTGACGTTCAGTGTAGTTAGCTAGTGAAAGCTCTGGGTTTCTTTTCTGAACCATGCTGCAAGGACAAGCACCACAACTAAATTAGGTGTCTTGCTTAGCTAAGACTGGTCTCAAAGTTCCTACGGTCTTTGAGGGCCTGATCCTCCTCGAAAACAGGCTGTGTGTAAGTGCACACAGCGTGCATGTGCACCCACATGCGCAGTTAAGACTGGAGCACTGTGGACTTGTTCAAACCACAAAGAATCTCAAAATCACCAGGCTCAGACATACAAAAGTCTCTGCTTTTCATTTATTCAATTATATTTGGGACCAGGTAGTCCTACCTGATCTTCCTAGGCACCTTCCCTCGTGCAGTTTGTTTCCAAACAAGCCAGGGGAGAAATCAGCAAAACCAAACACTAATATGTTTTAGGCACTTCCTGAAAACCGCATGAGCTATGGAATTTAAAGAGAAAGTCAAAGCCAAATCCATACCAATCCATGTATTTACTGGGCTTTGCAGGAGGTTTCAAAGCGATGAGTCAGATGATAAATGCACTGCAACACTAGACACAATACTGTAGACAGAGACAGGTCTTCTGCTTTAATTTTTAATTTCCATTTTCTGTGGGTTTAGAAAAACCTCAACATTACTTTAGCATAATACTTTGCAATGAATCAATACTTTAATTTAATAATGGTATTCTGTTGTGAACATATAATAGATCACATAATGTCCTTGTACAGATGCTACAAAAAAAATAAAACTGCCCAATAAAATGCAGGGCTTTGCTTTTACCAGTGATCACAGGTGAGAAGAATGCAATGAGAATCCTTACAGCCCCCAAAAGAATTTTCTTCAGGGTTAAAAGGCAGCATGGAATAACTTCAACCATACCCCTTCCTCTCATCATACCAGCGCTGTGAAAGCTCTCCCAGGTCATGGGATTCCAACAAACGCCTCAATAAAAGGAACAGAGCAAATACATCTGAATGGAATCAAAGTACATCTCTATGAGTGTCACTCACTTCAACACTCCACTTCCTTCTGAACTCGGGGATAGCTGTGCTACTTCCTAACTACAAAGGGGTTTATAAATGGAATTAAGTCCATTTAATTGAAACAGATGAAGCAAATCATAGCTGTAAAATACAGAAAATTAAAGAAAACTACAGTAACTTCCACTTTAGTGGTGTGACCACAGTTCTGTCTTTTTTATTTTTATCTTGCTGGTAGTCTTCTTGTTGACAAGCGTTTAAGATGGGAAACACAAATCTAATCATGTCTGTGGTACACTGACTCATGGTATGTGAATAGAAAGTAAGTGGGAATGAGGAAGAAGCAAATGTTTTTATAGCTCCCAGTTGTTTGTTTCAGTATCTTTTTTTTCCATTTCAACAGCTTTTGATGCATTACAAACTGATAAATGACATATTAATCTTAGTCAATCGTACGAATCCATGCTAACGGCACATGCTTTACAGTCACATGTGCTCTCCTCAATTTCAACAACAGCTCATGATCATAATGCAGTGTTCACAGATACATGTCATTTGTTGGCAGAACGTTTTAGAGCTCTGGGAAGAGTAGGTCTGGTTTTACTACAGTTTGGCACCTCCCACAACACCCTCCAGTTGGTGAAAACCCCGCAGTTCCACCTAAGTGTCATCCTTAATGTGAAAAAGATATTTGAGTCAGTGTAAAATAAAACAAACAGCTTTTACCAAAATGTCAGTGTTGGTAACAGTTCATCTGCCAGATGCTTGTTACTTGAACCCATGCTGTGCCTAACAAACAGATGGGAATATGACTAGGATAAACGACTGGACCAGAAAAATCTTTACCAAGAAATCCAAGTACGCTCAGGTTGCAGTCTGGACTCATAGGAAAAGGTCGCAATTGGACTTCACAAGACGTATTGATTACTAGTTCTGTAACATCTCTTTCCTTGGTTACTACACATTAGTTGAGCCCCACCTACCTGACCTCAGTTCTCTGCATTAGCCTTTGGTCATACGAACAGAAGACAAACCACAGTGCTATTACATAGCTGAATTCACAAGGGAATTCTTCTAAGTACAGTAGCTCAATTTAAAGATAATAACATTACTGAAGAACCCAGAACACCATGAAAAATGCATATTGGAAAAATCAGGGCATGACTCTCTAGAAATGAAACCAATGGCTTGAGAAAAATAAAACCTCACCGGTGTGTTCCAGTCAGTTGGTTGATTTTTCTGATCTACAGGCTGGACTATCCTTCTAAATCAGTGCCTGATTTTTATGTTTAGCACTGCATAAAGAGACTCATGCTGAAAAGCCACAGTCTGTGCCCGCTCATGAGAAACACATGCAGGTAGAAGACGGAGCAAGATTTGATGAGTAAGTGGCTTTTGCTTAGTCAGAACCTGAAGGATCTTCATCAAGAACTTTCAAAACAGCTAACAGATAGCTTGACTTTGAGTGAAACAAAACCAAGAATTATTGTCATTATGCACACCCACAAAAAGAAAGATTTCACAACATCTTCTCAGATGAATACACACAGTGAAAAGCCTTTACCAACATCTATTTCAGGTGGGCAATCATCCGGCTTTCTCCAGAAATAACTCCTGATTTGCCTTCCATTTTCCCAAGTCACATTTTGAGACCATTTTAACGTGTTAAAACAATTAAACAAACTGCTACATGAATCAGTATAAATAAAGACAGCTGCCTCTTTTCTGTGAGATGCTGAATAACCTATGACTCCTGCCCACGTACACGCTTTGCCAAACCAAAGGATCACACAAGGGTGTGCACTATTTTGAAAGCTGGGGACATCAGATTTGTCACATAAGATTTGCATCCACACGGTACGATGGGATCCATGGCTTTGATTTCAATAGCAGCTGGAGCAACAGACACAGAAGGAACATGCAACTCAACCTGAGAAAGAAAGATTAATTTGTTTTAAAAAATTCTCTTTCTTCTTAAGAGCTGAGGGTGGCAGATACAGATACTTGCTTTGGGGTCACACCATGTCAGCAGTTCGTGGCAGAAAGATTGCATTTCTTCTCCCTCTCCCCTCCAGTAGATACTGCAGCCTCTGAGAATTTCAGATGTATCCTCAGAGATGCTTATATGTATCAGGAAAGTACAGCTGTAGGCTTAAAAAAAAATTTCCACATGCCCTATAAATTCAAATCCTTTTTTATGTAATCTACTTACTCTTCCATTAATGATAATCTCTGCTATCAATGTGCCCAAACAGGGTCAATTTCTGCTGGATTGGCACTTCTTGCATTTCATCCTATAACCGAGCTGTATTTAATGAAGGGAACCACCCTGCTGTAAAAGGTATTAGCAGTCTCTCTAAAACAAATCATAGTTATGAGACTCTGCAACTGCCAGGAACATTTCAAGATTGTGGGTTTTCTTCTTCCTTTGTGTGTCTTGCATGGAGGAGAGTCCTGCCAGCTGAACATTATTTATTAATCAGGATATTCTTGCCTTCTATACCTTGTAAGGAGATAGCATAGAGGGGCGGAAATTGCTGTGGATTTCTCTTACACACCCAAAAAAAAAATAAAAGGGGGGAAGGAAGGGATTTGAAGGGAGCATTCAGACCCTGACAGAGCCCACCTGGCAAGTCCAGGCATCATTTCAGTCACACCGAGGTGTGTGTGCAGTTTAAACCACCATGGCTGGTTCACACAAAGCCCAAAAGCCAAGACACGGGTTGAAAAAGCACCCTCCCTTTGCTGTTTCGAAGCAGCGTCCTGTACATCTCCCTACACCTACGTGCAATGGATGGGGTTCAGCACCACAAAAAGATTTTCCTGCTGGTAACATCAGAGTTCCTTAAACTGTACCTACAGAGCAAGCAGGCTCAAACACACCTGTACGGGAAGGCTCTCTGTCAATTACTGTAGCAGACACAGGGGAATCGAGTTACTGCCTTGTTTGCTCTTCTGATTTAGTGATCCTTTTATTCCTTCTCATTCCCAGCCACCTGTCACCTGCACACCCACCCACATCCAATTTGCTGGTCTTCTCCCGGTTTTGTCAATTCACAAGATCAGATCGGTCTGCACCCGCTCCCTGCCCCGGGGTCCATCGGCAAATAGATTTAATGGCCAAAATAAAGTTCAAATGAATCGCTAACAAAATCCTCTAACAGAACAGCCACACATTAGCATGCAAAAGGAGAGCCCTGGGCTGTTAAAGCAATTCAGGTGGTACATGCAATTGAATTGACGTTCTTAGCAGAAGCAACGAAGAGTTAATGGAGGATACACGACTTCTCATTTCCTCCACTGCAGCCAAGAAAACGCAGAAGATTACTATTATACAGTATAATAAAGCATTACATTAAATAGCACGACACAGAATTCTTTTGGCACGGATTGCATTTGTCCTAGATAACCTTTACGAGAAGCTGAAAGTTGATCCACCCAGACCAAAAGAATTTTCAGATTTATCCCGAATCCTCAGGCTTGTGCCTGGGAGGACGGGAAGAGCCAGCCACTGAGCATCCATCGGGGAACTAGCCCCCTCCTCTGCTTACAGGGGAAAAAAAAAAAAAAAAACAGAAGTGAGTTACGGCAAGACAGTGCCGTGGCTCCACACAGGAGCCAGGAGAGCGTTTGGCTCCGTCTGCACATTCGCAGCGTGCCCCGAGCTCCTTCCCGCTGGAGCCGGGCGCTGGGACGAAACGAGCATCCTTCCGGAGCCCGCTGTCGTCTATTTCAAAGGAGCTTTTCTCAGGGAAAGCTAAACTCCCTCCCCAGCAGAGAGGCACAGGCACAACCCATCCCGCACCTCCCATAGTACACTCTCCTCACTGCCCCTTCTGGGAGCCGCCGCTGCCTGCGGGGGTCATCAATTGTCCCTCTCGCTCAAGCGCCTCCCTGCATCTCCTAAACACCTTCCGCACACCGGCCTGCAAGGGGAAAAGGGGTCTGCATCTTTCTGAAAAACCCCAGCGAAATCCAGTCACCTCAAATGGCCGCTCCTGCATCGCCATCCATCATACAAACGGGGAACTTGCCCGGGGTGGGGGGGAAGGGGGAGGTGGCAGGCGGTGAGAGAGGGGCGCAAGCCAGGGACGGAGAAAAGAAGCGCAAACTTCGACGCTCTCCGGCCTCCCGCAGAACACGAACCGCACAGGAACCCCGCGTGTCCCCGACCCCGATGGCGCTCGGCAAACACCGGGGATTGACGGGGAGTCGCGGACAAGCGGGCGGCGCGGGCGCCCCGAGGGCACGGGGCGGCTGCCTTTACTTACGGATCTTGGGGGTCGT
>JANIJG010009879.1:6069-33069 GCA_024611175.1 Megaceryle torquata
CCAACCAGCAATGGGAGAGTGGATACCACACTGAGTCCTGCCCCTATATAAGGGGAGGGCTGGGTGGGGTTGGTTTCATTTTATTTCAGTGTGGCTGGAGTAGGGAAAGCAGCATTTCAGACACAGGTAGAGCCTTCCTGCCTTCTATCACTTGCTTTGTCTCTCGTGTTGTTAGTGCTGCTCTTTTCTTCTTTCTGTGCTGTTTTGTTAAGCCATCCTTATCTCAACCCCTGGGGTCTGGCTGTTTTTTCCTTCCCATCCCATGGGAGGGGGGAAGCAGTGGGTGAGCAGCCACTGCTGGGTGGCTACTGCATTGTGGGTGTTTAGCTGCTGGTAGAGACTACACCATGACAGTGCCAGAGTTGTGCTGGCAGCTCAGCTTGGTCCCCTTGGTGTTTGTGATAGCACTGTGACTGCTTCTTGGTGAGAGCTGCCTGGGGTGCTGGGTCAGAGGAGCTGATCTGCTTCAGGCACTACAGGCAGGACGTGGTGTTCGTGCTGTTGTTGTTCATGGTGTTCGTGCTGTTGTTGTTCGCCTCTGCACACATTTGCATTCTCCCTACTGAAACTGTTGAAGGAAATCTGACTCTTCCTCAAGCAGCTGTACCAGACTTTGGCCTGAAAAGCCCCCATTGGAGAAGGGAGGCTTTGCAGGAGGACTGGTACCTTCCTGGGGTGTGCAAAGGTTTTTGTTGTTGCTGTTACACATGGAGAAGTCCCTTGTGAATATGAGCATCTTAGAAGTGAAAAAGGCTCTGTGGAGCTACAATAGCAACCCAAGGAAGGCACCATGAGGCCATGGATCAGGTGGCTTAGTTCTTTCTCTCTAATTCTTGCAGAGAGAGCTCCAAGGGAGACTTTGGGCTTATATGAGCTAATACTGAGGGGCTGCTGCGACTGAGTTAATCGGGAGGTGGCTAACTTGTTTTGTTTGTTGGCAGGTGCTTGTTTGGCGTTGTCTGTGGGCCAGAAAGGAGCTGACTTTGGTGAGAACCATCCAAAGAGAGCCAGCCCCAACTCATGGGACCAGCTCACACTGACTTCAGAGGTAACCTCAATCTTTTCTGTGTTGCTTTGAGAGCTGTGAGTCTTGTGGTGGGCTACCCTCAATTTTCAGGTTTATTTTTACTTGAACATCAGTTTAAGGTAGCTCTGAACTGGTGGTGCTTTATGGGGTAGGCTCTCGCAGATCAAGAGGGTGGCACTCGAAGCGAGGCAGGGGAATGGGACAGAGGAGCGCCTTTGATTTTTCCCTTGACACCATTCCATTCTCAGCACATCGCAGGGTTTCATTCCTGCCATGAGTATTACCTCTTGAGCCCTGATCTATGCCTAGGAGCCCCCCACTCCACCTGCTGCCTCTCCCTCCCTACTCCCATGTGCTGCTGTGGGATGTGGGGGGGTGCAGAGCCCAGCAGCATCCCACAGCTTGCTTGCAGGTGCCTGACCAGCTGGTCTCCCTGGTTGTTTGCAGAGTTGAGGTGCTTGGGCTGCCCCTCCTGCAGCAAGCCCAGGGGCTTCTGCCTCCTAACAAAGCCCTGGCATCACAGACACCAAATGTCAAGACACCTTCTTGGGGATAGGTAATAAACTTCATATGTATGCTTGGAAAACTCTGCCTTTAACTGTACCAGCTTTTTAAAATTTACATAATGCTAAAGAGTATCTTGCTCACATACCCATGGATCTTGGTGGCTTTGTTGTCATGGATACCAGTACATACCTTGTTTTCTTGGAGAGATCTCTCAAATATGTGCATTTGTATGTTTGCTATATTTGTCTGAACATTATAAGCACGTTTTTTACACTAGTAAATATTAAGCAACTGTGTAATTTATGCTGGAACACTGAACACACTTCAGCTCAGCATTTTAAGGTCCTTTTTTTTCCACCCTTGAAATTTCAAACTCTAACACCCTGGCCAATGGAGACTGAGCATGACTGGCAAGAAACTGTTCTTTCTGTAGGATTTTACTCTGCAAGACCCTGCCATCTGCTAACCCCTCTCCATCCCATGGACAAAGGAAGAAATGGAAAGCCTTCTTTCCAAGCGTGAGCTGATTCCTTTCAAGATAATATTCCAAAAGATACTCCCAGTTCAAAATCCACTGTGCTTTCTCTGTTGCAACAGCTTCACCATTTAGTGAAATGGTTCCCTACAGGCACTTTAGGGAAATCCTGGAAGTGGGTCCCCCCACCTCTCCCCCTTGTGAAAACCTGATCTTCCACACGAAGCACTCAAAACAGGGGGTTTAAATTTCAGCAGCTGCAGAAAATTTGAACTCATCCCTTTGGCTTCATTACATATTCCATAGTCCACTGTATCCTTTGTGGCCTCTTCATGCTTGACAATATGAAGCAAAATATCTCATTAACAAGGAGTACCAAAAAGTTCTATCTTGTGTGACATTGACAGGGCTTCATTAATTGCAGAAATATGTCAGTGCTGAAGACTTGATGTCCTGGGTCTGAAGCTGGTAAAAACTGTGGAGGAGACTTTAGTCTCTGTCTACTGAGTCAGCAACTAAGTTGTAAACTCCCTTGTCTTGTTACCTAATTTATACCAATGAGCACAATTCAAGTAGCTCAGGCTTGCTAATGGGCTTGCTCCTACAGTTTACAATATTAAATTCAATTAAGTTTCATTTATCAGCAGCAGAGAAAGAAGACATTGAAATAATGACAAGGGAATGATAATATTATTAGCAAAGAAGTAAAAGTTGTCGTGGTTAAAGAATTAAATTGCTATAGAACTGACTCCCTTACCTGCGAAGTGTGAAGTCAGGAGTTTATCAGATAAAGATGGGATGAATATTTGCAGTGCATGTGACAAACACGCACCTCAGAGCAAACAGTGACTTGTTACACGCTTCAGAGTCGCCTTTAAATCACACAGTGGGCCTGAATGTGGTTTAGTGGTGCCCTGGCAGTGTTGGGTTCATGGTTGGACTTGATGATCTTAAGGATCTCTTCCAACCAAAATGACTCCATGAAATTGCACAAAAATGCAGCCACGTGCACCAAGGGAAGAGCAAAGAAAGCTAAGGGTCCATTGTCCTTTGATTTTACCCTGAACTGCAACTCTGAGCCCTGTCCTGGGGGCTGCTGCTGCGTGGGGAAGCGTCAGAGCAACAAAGGCCCTGTGGGCGCTAAGGGGACGTGCAGAGCCCCTGGATATTCTTAGAAAGCAGCCTGTGTCAGCTCCAGTCGCGCCCAGGAGGCGGCTCAGGTCTGGTGCAGGCAGTTGGTGTAACGGCTCCTCCAGCGCCGGTCAGCAAGCAGATGGGGACTCTTGGGAGGACTCTGCTGTGCTGCACTGTACGTGTTTAGGTGTGAGCAGAGAACACATGGAATCAAAGAATGGCGTGGGCTGGAGCAGACCCTTAAGGTCATCCAGTCCAGCAGTTAACACCTGCAGGCTGCATCGCTTCCGAGGGCACAGCGAAGCGGGGCTGCTCAGAACCTGGCGGGTAAATCAGCCTCTCGAGTACAGCTCCGTGAGATTTCAAGCATCGATTCTGCTTCTTTAACAATGTCCTTGATTAGCAAGTTTCAAAGAGGGATCAAAACCTGAGTAAAGCCCTCGTACTTAAAGGAGGCTGGTGTCTCTCCTTTGTACAGAAAAAAAGAGAAAAGGGAAATGTAATTCTCTTTCATTTGTGTGCGCATGAGCTAATTAGTTTCCGAAGCAATTTTACAGCAATTATGACCATCTCCAATGGATTAGATTTTCAAGAATACTCACCCTCGTGTCATGATGACAACTGTCAAATCCTGATTTTTATTTTTTTCCATTTGATGTTCTGGCAGTTTAAGGGTTCCAATAACTTGTGTGTATGACTAGACTAGAACAAAAACACATTTGCAACTTAGGAGTTTTGTGACACTGAAAATTTTATAGTGAAGGGATTTTGACCTTTGGAGGATATGAAAAATTCAGTGGTAACATGATCTTTATCTTCTCAGCCTGGCATGTTGATATAGTCTGTCATTTCAGCTCATATGCCCTGATAACGAGGTCGGTTTGATCTTCCATTTCTCATAATACTTGAAGTGTCTCATAATTGTAAATTTATTTGGTAATCCCTCTGATGGTGCTGATAGGAGAGGCCATTTAGCATTTCCGCTTCCTTGCGCTGGTGGTGCGTTGTGATTTTGTCAAGAGTTAAAGTACAAAGCTTTCTCGTTTTCCTGTATGTGGAATTTAATGTAAGTAAACTTCAGGGAAACTTGGTGAGTTTTGGGGAATTCTGAGTGAAAAATACCTAGTGACACTTTTTGTGGTTGCTTGGGCATTGCCCCTTTGCTCCAGCAATTTGGACAGCTCTGCAGAGCTGGCCATGGAGTGACAGCGGACTGGAACAAGGACCAAGAAATAAACAGCAATGGAGGCCCCCCAAAATGCATCTCTTGGTTGGTATTTTTCACTCAGTAACGGGCAAGCCCTTGACTCACCTTTGGGCAAGTGGTTCAGGTCGTGTGCACATGGAGGAGCCGTTCCTGCTGCATGGGCTCAGCTGCGTGCGCGGCCGCTGCAGCAGCGCGGGGGGGTCAGCAGAGCTGGCACACGTGCAGCATCTGCAGCTCTCTGTCCCTGCCCCAGGAGCTGATGGTGCTCGACAGCAGCACCAGCCCCACGGAGCTGCTGCTCCCTGGGATGAGGCTTCATGCTGTTTGTGTGGAGAGCGGCTGAGTCAACAATTACAAATGATCCATTTCTTGTTCCGTGCGATATCATCCATCATGAGACACTGCTAAGTGAGTCTAGTAGCATTAAAACCATGTTTAATAAAGCCAACATTTCCATACCACTTATGATAGGGTCAGCAGTTGCCTAATGCAATTAATCATTCATTTACTGAGAAAGTGGAGGGATGGGAGAGCAGGAGAAAACAACAAAAGTAAGAGGAAGAACATTCACAGGAAATAGAAAAACAGCCATTACACAGTTAATGACCATTTACCTCTTGTTTCTCCTCCTCAAATATCTCCTGAAGTTTTTCCAGGTTGTGTGGCAGGATAGAGCAAGTAGATTTAGAAGATACACCCTGAGGGGAGTATCTCCTCTTCGCAGGAGAAACAAGTACAGGAACTTTGCATCATCAAGCATCAGAAGGTGTTTGTCATGTCCCCTTTACGAAGGCAGGGAAAGGAAGCGGTCAGGAGGACGCAGACAGAGGGGTGGGTTGCCTTATGCCAGAGATTCTCCCAAAGCCTTTCCGAATCAAGGGGTGTGCATCGTGTGCTTACACGCGCGTCTCTGCACGTGCGCGTCCGTGTGTATGTGGGGGTGCCGGTCTGGGGGACTCTGCGGCTTCCTCTGTCCCTGTGCTGTGAAAACAGCCATGGCCTGTTTCAGACTCAATTGCCCGTGATTAATAATCTGATTTCTGGCTATTTGTGCCGCGAGAGGAAGCGAAAGGCTTTGTGCAGCTTCGCTGGCGGACAGGGGGCGGCAGGTGGCCCGCTCTGCGCAAACCCTGGCCGGTGCTGGGGGCCAAGGCTCCCGTGCCAGACCCACAGCAGCCTCTTTTGCCTTCCCCAGGGAAGCGAAGCCCTTTCTCCTGGCTGTGCCCCACTCCGCGTGCCAGCGGAGTCACGAGAGTGGTGCCTGCTGCCAAGGGGCGGTTCAGGAGAGAAACTCAGGGCTGTGCCAAAGGCCTCTGAGACGTTTAGACTGGAAACATTTCCTATTCTATCAGAATAGAAACACTTTTGTAATTCATGGGCTGTTTGATTTAGAGCACGCGGGCGATGCGTGCTAGAAGTTCTGCTCTGAGTGCTGCTCTCTTTGGCGTGTCTCAAGGGGCAGCCCTGTAGCCAGACCTGCTCAGGAAGGGCAGGCAGCTCCTCCTCCAGACAGCCTTCCCGCGCATCCCAGGAATGCTTTCATTTATATGCATCTGATAAACCCGGCGAAGGGAAAATGGGAATGAGTTGGCAGGTGGCCTTTCGAATGAAAGGGCACATGGTAAACTAGCTGTTTGCTGCTTTCTCACCCTAGAATACTAAAGATGTCACGTGGTTTGCATATTCCTTTCCATTTCCCCAATGGTCTGTCCCTTTTATGGTTCATATTTCAAAAATTAAATGTAATTTTAAAAGACACAGATGAGTAAGATGCACTTGGGCTTGTTTATTGCATTTGCAGCATGTAAGTTCTTCTGTTTATCCTCATGGTCCATATCAAAATACAATGAGGATTACAGCATTAGACTTTACGCCTTCGTGAAACATACAAATTAGAATAAGTCTTTTCTGTGTAAGCAGGTGTGAAAAGAAATTTAGTGCTGCTTCTTGACACAATTACCTCCAGGTACCGTCTCTTTCTAACCAGACACAAGCTGGTGCCAAACACAGCGGTTCCTTTAAATTGCAGCATGCCCACTGACCTTACAAGGACCAATACCTACTCACAAAAAGCCATCAGGCATCAACATCAATATTTTAAACAATTAATTATTTATTTACATTGACTCCAAGTGAAGTTATCACGCATGTTTGCATTCCTCTGGTTTACGGCTGCGTGCGTAGATGCCTTCTAGGGGGAAAAAGGCGCTTGACAGCGTTGGGTTAGCAGTTGAACTTGATGGTCTGAAAGGTCTCCTCCAACCTAAACAGCTACGGTTCCAAGCACTGGTTATCTCATCAGAAAGTGCATTTAATAACAGCACACCACTCTGCCCAGAACAGTTCCTGGAGGGTTTAGATGGAACAGTGCCTCTGGTAAAGGTTGTGTCTGAGACAAGGAGGGGGACCTGCTCAGAAGCAGCACCGCTGCTGTCAGTGACGAGGTGTGGGTCTGTATGGGGCTGAGAGAGCCAGCAAGCCCCAGACCCTCTGCTTTTTGTTGGCTAAATGCATTAGAAATGGTTTGTTTGCTTGCAGACCCGCAGCACTGGTTCAGCACAGCCCTGTGCTTGCTGGAATCCTGGTGCTGTGACTCAGTGTCAGCAGCTGGAAAGACCTTTTACTGAAATGGACTAATGCAATATTTATATTGTCTGCAGCCCGGCTTCCTCTCAGACTTTGACTGCAGCTCTCTCTGGGGTACGATTTGTCTGTTGCTGGTGATGTCTTACCAATGGAGAAGCAAAAGAAAGAGCAGGCAAAAAGTTCAAGAAAATGATCTAGGGAACAGAAAAACAATATAAAACTTTTTCATTTGTGAAATAATATTTGTGTGTTGTGTTGCAGTAATTTCTCTCCTGATGCTGTCATTTGATCCTGGAAACATCGAGGTTTCACCATTTGGAATCTATGTGAGCTTAATTAAAGTCAGTTACATATGTGCCCAAGAAGGAGGACGACAAGAAAGCAGAAATAAATCTCTGGTTTTGGTTCCAGATTGACATCCCCTGGTCTCAGCAGAGGGGAGACGTGGGGTGTCTCTTAGCGAGTGATGCTGCTTCTGCTCTACAGAAACCTCCCTCCCCAGGCAGTGCTGGGGCAGCCCGAAGGACTTGCTTTAGTACTGATAGGCAGGGGCTTTTTCTAGGCAGTAAAGTACAAATAAACTTCTATAAGATGGTGCACCCTTTGGCATCGTAATTCCAGGGGGTTGGAATGAGACGATCTTTGAAGGTCCCTTCCAGCCCGACCCGTTCTGGGGTTATACTGTGCTGTCCTTATGCACTGTTCCTGCCTCCTCCCCATTTCCAGTATCTCCTTGCAGGGGTTGTGCTGTCTCAGGTCCCTGGCTGCTCCACACTGGGCGGCTTGAGCCCAGCAGTTGGCATCTGCTGCTCAGAAATCCCTGACACAGACTTAGCCCTCTCTCGACAGAGTATCGTCATTTCCGTCACTTTCATCCATCAGCAGCTCTAATTTGTCTAAAGGCACAGGCATCGTGAGGGGGACAGCAGCCCAGCTGTCACCTGGCTCTTCAGCTGCTGCCCACGGGTTTGTCTGAATGGGGGGATATTTGGGGGTTTGAGACTGAACCTTCCCAAGGTTCCCTTCTCCGTGTGGAGCTGTGTCCGTCGATGGCCTGCCTGAGGGAAGCTGAGTGGTGAGTGCTGCAGCACGCCCCCAGATCGTTTCACAGACCGCTGGGAGAACCTCGTGGCCGTGCTGGTGAGCGGCGAGCTGTCGTGCCCGCGCAGCGCTGCGAGGGGGGCGGCTGTTCGTCAGCAGCGGCTGGGAATATTTGCATGTGGCTGAGAATATTCAACGTGTCACCAGAAGGTGTTTTTACGATTGGTCATTCACTAACTACTTCTATGTCAGGGTCTGGCCCAAAGCCCATTAAAACTAATGGGACGACCCTTGGTGACACCAGTGGATCAGGTGACTAATTTGCCCAGCACATTAACAGAGCCTGGAGCTGCTTGGCAGGATGATGATGACACAGCACTGCAGCCAAGAGAGAGCTGAGAGCATTTTCTCAGCTTGCAGTCGGTGTTCTCTCGGTGCTGCCGCGGCCAGGACAGCTGCAGGCCAGCACCGGCATCGTTAAAGTGGACTTTTGAATCAAAGGTCAAAAACTGGGCAGCACCGTGGGTGCTGACTGGGAATTTCAGAATGCTCCAGGCTGCTCAGCAGAGCACTGAAATGAGTAAAAGCAGCTGAGAAAAGAAAGGAGAGTTTGAAGAAAATACCATTGTCTAATGTCCACAAGCATGGCTTAGATGCTGGAAGATCCTGCGGTTTGGAGACTATCTTATAGGAGCGGGAGTTCTGCTGGGTGGTCATCTGCTTTCTGCCTCAACTTCACAAAGGAAAACTTTTCACTGCATTGTACAGATTTTTTTGTTAATGACATTTACATCGTTTTAAAGATGGAAGGGGAATTTCAGCAAGATTAAGAAGAGGAGAAAAGCAGGAAGTGAGCAAATAGTAGAGTTAGAAAGATATTTAAGTCCTTGTCAATACTGTACTTTGCCCCCGCACCCTGTGAGCTTAATTGCAAGTTAACACGCACAGGAGAACTGGATCTGAAGAACTGTTTGACTATTGATTGGGTTTTGAGACTTGAAATGAGCAGGAGCGGCTCTTCGGTGGCAGAAGGCACTGGTTCATTTTAAAACATGCTGTGTAAATGGTTCCCTGGCATCTCCTTCTGAAAACAGGGTTCCTAAAGCCAGGCTAAGGGCGGTACCCAGGTGGGGTGTCTGCAGTGGCAGAGGAAGGGCAAAATACTGGTAGGAGTCTTAGCACGACAGGGAGGTGTCACTGTTGGTGCTATTTGGTGTGTGTGTGTCCCTTCTAAACACAGGCATCTAGGGGCATTTATCCCATCCCTGGGCGTTTGAGACATGGTGGGGGGCTGGCAGGTAAGCCCACACTCCAGCAGTTCCCGGAGACCTGGAGACAGATCCTCAGGTGACCAAACCAGCTCTAAATACCTTTGTGAAGGCAGCTGAGCCCCTGCTGATCTGAAACGCAGCTGCCCGCAGCTTACCTGGAGTTACCCGCTTCTGCCGGTGCACCGGGAGCCGAGGCAGAGGTAACACGGGGACCAGCTGCCGTGGGGCTCCTGGGGAGAGCTTGCCTGGCCTCTGCTGGGCAATCAACCACCATGGCTACATTGCTGACTGGGGAGTCAGAGGAAGACTCCTCATTCCTTTTAATTCGCTCTCTTCCTTCAGTTACTCCTTTAACTCACACAGAGTTGGTGTCAAGGCACCTTGAAGACCCCTCTGGCTGAGCAGGGTGAGTGCGTGAGATGGTGAGAGATGGTAGAAGGAAAGGGGCAGGAGCCAGCACACGTAGAATGGATTTGGATTAATGCCTTCTCCACAGTGAGCTTTTACAGTTCTTGGCCTGAAGGATAATTTTTTTTGACCTGAGACATTAGCATTTGAGAGTCACCTTCATTTTTATTTTGGCATGAGCGGGATGCGTTTCCTCCTTCAGTTCTTGGAATCTTTGTTTATTAAGTAACAAAAATGAGTTTATGGAAGAGCTTGATAGAAAATCTCTTGCTTGCATCCTTGTTCTTGAGCCAGTTCTGCTGCAGTGGACCCACCTGGGGTTTGAAAGGCAGCTGCCAAGGTGGACCTTTCTGGGAGCTGGTGTCCAGGCTGTGGTGCTGGTGGGGAGAAATATTTGTGCACATGTTGTCTGCTGTGTAAACGTGTTTCAAGGTTTGATTTACTGTGTGATTGTAGTTGGACTTTTGAAGAGTAAGCCAAAATAGCTTTTAATTTGTGGTAACCTTGAAAGCCCACAGTCTCAGGAACCTTGACAATGCATTTAGAAGCAGTGGCAATAACCATGAACTCTTGTTAACTACCGTGGCTTTTACAGTGAGAACATTTAAACATAGTCTGAGCAAAAAGGTGGCGAGCGAACATTGTTAGCAAGCTCATTAGTCGTCTGAAACTGCCACGCAAAAGCCATGAATGCTCAGGATCCCGTGTGATCAGAACAGTGTTTGCAAAGGCAACCTTCTGAGGACGTGGGAAACGCGAGCGTGTGGCCGGGGTTAGTTTCGGCGTTGGTCCCTGTCGTCCGTCCACGCAACGCGCTCACACCGGCCCTGCCTCTGCAGGCGCTTGCCGCCTCCCGCCGTGGCTGTCGCTGGCGAGCGCTGCGCTGCTCGGCATCTCTTCAGTAGGTCAGGGTGAGCGGGGCCCCTGATGGAAATAAATACATACATAGGTGCTGGTCTGTGCCTGCCTCCTTCCTTCCACTGTTTTCATTCCTGTTTTTATTAACCTTATTCTACCAGTTTCCCTGGGCCCACGGTGGCTGGGCGCGATAAAATTTTTGCTACTGCTGCTGTCAGTTCATTCTTCACTTTTACAGGCTGTCGTTATTTCTGCTCCAGTGTAGTTTTGCTTTTTACAGGAGCTGTGCTGGGGCCTCCGCATAAAGATACAGGGACTTCCCAGAAACTCTTGATGATGAGCCTGAGCTGCAGCTCATACGACGTGCGCGAAGCCAAATACGCGAGCGTGGCAGAAATTATTTGGTGTGGGGCGGGTCTGGTTTAGACAAATACACCCGCCTTGTGAAATACCGCCTGTGTCTGGAGAGGCTCGGGGCGCTCGCAGCTGGACCCCCGGCTGCCGCACAGCCAGGCCCTGCAGGGGAAGCAGCTCCAGAGCAGGAGCACGTGTAGAAAGCCCCTTCGTGACCAACTCGGTACAATGCGATGCGCACAATAAACATCAAGTAGTGTTAGCTACCCTAGGAAGGAAAAAGGACAGACAAGGCGAACAGCTTTTGATGTTTCATTTTCTCATTCTCAGTGTTACAGTTCCTTGTTTTATGTTCTGCAAACAAAACAGTAAAGGCTTTTTTTTTATTACTTTTTTTTTTCCAGTAAAACTCATCCCCGTAGGTAAGTGGCAGACCAACCTGAAAGTAATATCCTCAGCCTTGAAAGTAATATGCTTAAATAATCTCCAGCATTTAATATTTGCTATATTTGCACAGAGCAAGTGTTATTAATGATGGGAGAGTGTGATCAAGCGTGAAAGTAATTATTAAAATGATTTTATGAGCAATATGGTGATAAGGGATTGAATATCTAATGCCAGAATGGGAGCCCAAGACCCAGGGGAAACGGTCACTTTTATTTATATATTTATAGTGAAACTGCCAGCTTCTCTTTAGTGGCACAGGAATGAATGTCCTCCCTTCTGCTCAGCCCAGACCCTGCTCTTCCTTCTCTTAAATCTGAGCCCCTTCTGTTCGCTTTCTCGCACAGAGAAGCTCTTGCTCAGCGGCACTGATGCTCAGACTCTGCACAGCTGACGCCGCGCTGCCGGTGCCATTGACCGACAGCTCCCACCGCCGCGCTCTGCGTGTCAATGAGCACCCGTAGCGGCGGGTGTTGGCTGGGGAGGCTGCCGGGGCTGTTGCCATCCCCAGCGTCACCGCTGCCCGACTGTGCGCAGTCAGAACTGTCTGCCTGTGGTTGTGTACGCCGGGGTGCACGCAGGCTGTGGCGTTTGTTCTGAAGGTGGGGAGGGGCCGTGCACCACCAGTCCTGGCCTGATAACACACTGTCAGGTCTCATCCAGGCAAAGTGTATAAATTAAGCCATAAGCCTTTAAAAATGCAAGTTTGTAAGACAGTTTTGCACAGATCCGGAACTAGAGGGTAGTGGCGATACCCCTGTAAGCTGTGATGTCTGTTTCTGTGCGTGTACACCGACACCTGTCATCGAACTAAACCAGTTCAAAAGGCTTTTGACACTGGCTCTTCAAACATAGGAGCCCTGAAATGCTGGAAAAAGGACAAGTGGTGAGATGCAGAGCAGAGTAAAAATCCTCCTGGTGTTCAGAGTTCACATTTGGTGGGTAACAAATGACAGCTGCTGGGAAAAGCAGTGTGGGCTGGGTCCCTCTCTGTGTCAGGGGCAGTGAGAGGGGACATGAGCTCTGCCTCCTTTGTTGTGGGGTTGAATACCAAGCTGTAATTAGTCTGTAACTAGAATTTGTACCTCCTGTGGCATGGCTGCGTGTGCTCTCTTGGCTGTGGGTGTCACTGCGGACACGTGGTGCTTTGCAAAGCTCCTCGGAGGGGCTTCCAAGATGCTTCCCCACTGCGGTCTCAGGGCGACCGTGGAGATCTGTGTGCAGTGGATGCTGATGGGGAAAGGATCCTTCTCTCTCTACAGCGCCTGACAGATACTCACATTATCCTCAGTGAGACTCTAAAATCCAATTGGTTTTACATCCCATATCCTACTTCGAGCATATAACAAAGTAAGATGCAGAAATTAAAAATCTAGAATCTTAACAATAACTATGTTATTGGTTTAATATTGTTTGTAATATTGAAATATATTGAAATTACTGGTTATAATGAAATTTTCAGAAGCAAGGGTTGACTTTCCACATATGCCTTCTGCAGCCTGGACCCTCTGCCCTTAAATGGGGAGGTGGAAGGACAAGCAGAGGTTCTGGGGTTTGCAGCAGCCCTTTGCCTCGCGTGTCTCTGCTGCTGCCTGTTCTGTGCCCGACCTCTCCCCACCGGCGCTTGGCCTTTGCCACGGGCCAAGCCTGGATACCGTGAGCTGTGCTCTTCAAATTATCAGCACTCGGGCAGAGCTGTGAATCGTGCTGAGCTCCCTGACCTCGTGCCATTATCATAAAATAATCTTTATGCAGAATCCAGCTGCTCAGCAGTTCCTGCAAGATGTCACGCTCAAAGTATCCGTGGGTCTGCTGTTGTTTATAATCACTTTCTCTTCAACTCTTGCAGATTTGGGTCATTTTTTGCTTCTGGTCTGAGCTGGCCTGGCACCTTTGGGCAGAGATGGGTGGCACCTGGGCTGCCTTGATTTTGTTTTTTTTTTCCCTACCGGGCTCTGCCTGTGCTTTCGGAGGACACCGAGGTGCGGGCTGCCTGCTGGCTGAAACCCTTTCTCCCTAAAATTTTGGGTACAGTCCTACCCTGCTGACTCCGCAGCCAGGATAACCCACTGCCTGGGTAACCTACCACTGGGATAACCCATGTCTGGGGTAACCTACCCCTGGGATAACCCATGGCTGGGATAACCCACTGCCTGGGTAACCCACGGCTGGGATAATCTGCTACTGGGATAACCCACAGCTGGGATAATCCACTGCTGGGATAACCCACGGCTAATCTCGCTGGCAGAGCTTGAGGGGATTTGCGTTCGATGTTCAGGCTGAGGTGCAGATTCGCCTCATTCAGGGATTTAATGCACTTTTCTGTGTGTATATCAATGTCTTTAGATGTCAGTGTGGTGCCTTTCTCTTTGCTTCCCGCTTAGCTGGGGTTTAAAGGATCCTTTCAGGAGGAGAAACAAACAAAATATGTCAGCAAGGCACAGATTTGATCGTGGGGGTGTTCTGATTTTTCAGAGCAGCTTTGGAGAAATTGGCCAACCTTGAAGCCATCAGCTCACCGCGTTCGGGTTTTCCCCCTTTTATGCTGGGTAACTGGAAGAGGTATTTAAATAATCGTTACGGACAGTACTTCAGGTGGCATGATGGTCTACATCCTTCCTCAGAGAAGCTTTCGGGTTGCTCTTTATCCTTTTGTTTTGGGTTGGTTTGGGTTTTTTGTTGTTGTTGTTGTTTTGTTGTTAGGGGTTTTTTTTATTATTATTATTATTATTTAATTATTTAATGTATTTTTTTAAAACTGCCAGTGGCACCTGATGTATATGAGAGGCATATATGGGACCTGAGACATCTGGTTGGGAATATCTAAGCAATTAATTATTGGGCCTTTACTCTCAGGCAGCCAGGTGCATATGTATGTGATCTATAGAGTTTACATATACCTGATATGACCTGCCCGAGCCAGCCCTGGGGCTGGTCCTGCTGCTGCTTTCTGGTGGCTTCAAGCCACACACCCTGGGCAATCTGTCCTACACCCCATGCTCAAGGTGCTCACCCACAGTTTAAGTCTAACTGGTGTCAGGCTGATCCCAGCTGTGGTGGGACCCTGTATTCAGTGACCTGGACAGCACTGCCCTGTGTGAATCCGTGTGATTTTAGACAGAAGTCTGGAGCAAAATTCTGTGCACTAATGCAACTAATTGCACTGCTCGTTATTCTTATTTGCAGTTTCTGCTACTGACAGTTAAAAAGTCCCATGCTGATACTGGTCTGTATTGTATTAGCTACTGCATGACTTAATTCCTGTTTGGGGGAATATACAGGTTAAAGCCGTAGTTTGTGTCTTGATTTTTATTTTTTTAATACAGCTACGTCAGTGCCATCCATAAAACCGTGAGCTTTACGATGCAGTGTCCTGCCCAGTCTCTGCAGGGCCCCACTGCTGTCAGTGGACTTTGCGACTACGGCTCTTTGATTATTTATTCGAGTAACAGGTGACAAAATAAAGCAGACATCTGCTAGCAGTACAGGATGGCTCACACTCCAGAAGGCTCCAGCCTTCTTTTTATTTTTTTTTCTACTCATCACGCATAAATCAGAGAATGAAGGGCATGCAGGTTTTATTTTCCTGTTTCCACATTCTGAAGAAACGAAAGCTGACGGTTGTGTTTTCCTTGATGACACCAAGATGTGGATTCCACCCCAGAAATCAGTTTTGAGACAGTGCTTGGCACAGGGCTGCCCTTGCGCCTCCGCGTGCATCATCGCAGCACCAGCATCAGTGGGCTCCATCCAGCACCACCACGTGCTGGCATCATGGTAGCAGACTTCCCTGGCATTCAGGAGATGTAACCAGGGTATAAGTGCCTCTTATTTAAAATTTCGTAACAAAATTTGACATGGGTTTGATGTCATCTTTTTCTCTTGCTGCAACTGGGACCTTGAGACAGTTTGCTGGTGTGGGGAAAAACCTTCACGTTTCATTTCTACGTGGAAGTCAGGATGCTGTTCAGGTTAAAAGTCTGGAACTAGGAGACTTCAGGAGTGGGAAGATGCTTCAGCAGGTGTTCATCTACGTGGCACAAAGCTGCAGCAAATAATAGTTTTGTTCTGCTAAAATTGTCAGAGTTTTGGACTTGGTTGTAATTTCACTTTGGAAGGAAAAATGAATAAAATATATGAACTGTGCTGTGACCACACAGGCCCTGAAAGTCCCTTTGAAGAAGCCTTCTCCATCTCCAAACCATCAGTCCCCAGCACCGCGAGGCTGATGAATTGTGGCTGATATTTTGGTGAGAACACTCCAGGAGTTGTTCTAAGGCTTCCACAAGCAGCCTTTTCTGCTTTCAGTCACTCACGTATCTCGGTTATCTTGCTAGGAAGAGTGGAGACAAGCAATGCGTGCTCACAAATGTTGCTAGTTGTGCTCTGCATCAGTGAAAACTCCTCGGCTTTGATAAAGCAACATGTTTGATGGAAACTGTTTCATCACAGATGTTCCAAGCAGTTCTGTAGAGGAGTCTCAGCTGCTTTGTGCTTTTTTTCTTTTGCATTTTTTGGTTACTATTCCTGCATTTCATATTTGCTTTAGATAAGAAAATACATGAGTGGTCTGGAGCATGTGTGGTGAGGAGCGGCTGAGGGACCTGGGCTTGTTCAGCCTGGAGAGAAGGAGGCTCAGGGGAGACCTTCTGGCTCTCGACAGCTCCCTGACAGGAAGTTTGTCCTGGGTTTGTTTGGTTTGGGTTAATTGTCACCAGCAGCTGCTGGCCCAGGCAGCTGGGAGAGGCTGCATCCAGGATAGACAACCAAGCCTGCCAGTGGGAGAGTGGATACCACACTGAGTCCTGCCCATGTATAAGGGGAGGGCTGGGCCAGGGTGGGGCTTTCTGTTTTCAGTGTGTTTTGCTGTGCATCTTCAGTGTGGCTGGAGCAGGGATACTGGCATCTCAGGCACAGGTAGAGCCTTCCCAGCTTCTCTCACTTGCTTTGTCTCTCATTTCATTGTTGCTGTCATTAGTGCTGCTGTTTTCTTCTCTCTTTGTGTTATTAGACTGTCCTTAACCTCTGGGGTCCCCCCTTCTTCCCAGTTCTCCTTCCCATCCCACAGGAGGGTGTGTGCTGGGGGGGAGATGGTGGGTGGGCAGCTGTGTGGTGTTTATCTGCTGACAGAGGCTAAATGGCAACAGAGGTTGGAGCCAGGTGGGGATGGTCTCTTCCCCCATGTCCTGTCACTTGTTACAAGAGCAAATGCCTCCTGTTGCCCCAGGAGAGGTTTAGGCTGGAGCTGAGGAACAACTTCTTCCCCGCCTCCAAGGCTGTCCAGGGCTGTCACAGGGTGCTCAGGGCAGGGGTGGAGTCCCCGTGATCCCTGGAGGGGTTTCCAATCCCCCCATGGAGCTGTGGTGCTGAGGGCCAGGGGTCAGTGGTGCCCTGGCAGTGCTGGGTTAGTGGTGGGACTTGATGGTCTTAAAGGTCTCTGCCAACCAAAATGATTCTGTGATGTCACCAGCAGCATTTGGCATCTACAGGAGGCACTTTCCCTGCGAGAGGCTTGGTACCACTGTCAGAAGCAGGGAAGTTCCAGGCTGTTGGGAAGCCCAAGGCTGGGTTTTCTCTAGAGGCAGATGCACAGACTGGCCAGGAGCTGTGCTGGCAGGGAGGGGGGACCAGCCCTTGGCACACAGTGCACATGCAGACTCAGGCATGTACACGCACACACATGTACATGCACACGTGTGTACGCACAGACATCGTGAGGGGACAGCTGGCCCCGCTCAGCACACCCTCACTGAGACTGCTCCACACCATTTAAGAGCTGAGAACTCGCGAGCGTATCGAGCACTGAATTTTCACAGCACAAAGTTAGCAGAGATGCTTCTGTAACCGATAAAGTGGGAAACTTCACAGCGTTGAGTGGTCCTCAGCTTCACACTTCCACATGTGCCACAGTCTGGTGTTAATGTACTTTGAGCAATAACAGAAACATGTCAGATACTGGCTGGGCAACACAACCTGCCGGTTCCTCCCGCGCTGTCCACGCCGCCTGCTTGCCTGGGGGCTCTGGCCTCGCTGGTGGTGATGGAGAGCTTGGTGACAACAGCTTGGTGGCAGAAGCCACCAGCACCCTGCTCCAGTGCCAGCAAGCTTATTACCTTCAGGAGAGCCCCTTTGGCCCGGTGCAAATGGCGCTGGCGGTTCATAAACCTCCCTTTCTTTGGGAAAGCTCATCGTCGATTTTGGCATTTCCCCTTAGTGGAGAAAGAGGAAAATTCCCCTAAGCCTTGTCTGGATGGTGAGCCCTGCGGAGCCCTCAGCCTGAGCTGGACCCATCCCCTGAGATAACTCCGATGGCTCTGGGTACACTCTGGATGGAAACGTTGGGAATTCATTTTGCTGGGGAAGATATTTGACATCAGCGGAGCACAGGCAGGTGGAAAGGGCAGTGGTGCAAATCAGTGCTCTTCCATAACAAAGTACAACTTGCAGTTCCTCTGAATGGAAAACGTCTTAAATCTTCCCATGAAAAAAAGAAAATGCAGAGAACAAAAGGGTGTAACCAGGTTACACCAGAAGAGTGTTCTGAGTGAAGGAACTGAAGAGTTTCTAATAGACATGGGGAAAGTCCTCATGTAATTATGGTTTCATCATGAATTTAACACAGTGAGGAGAGTGAAGGCATGGAAGCCCTGACAGAAAAGCTTGTGAAAGCTTTGGGCGACACCAGAACTTGCTGAAAACCCTCTGGGGACGCACGCGACATTCCCTCAGCCTGCCGAGGACCTGGGAATAAACCAGGAACGAGCCAGGTTTGTAATGTGGGAATCATGAAATATCAGTGTCCTCTTTAGGATCTAGATTAAAGTAGATGCTTAAAAAAAAAAATTTAAAATTTACCCGAAGTGCAGCACTTGATAAAGGAAATATGTGGAAAATGTTCTTTAGCTTCATCCGATATTCATGCGCAGGTGCTGAGGGAGCCAGCACGTGAGGTTTCTGAACCTCATGATAGCAGACTTGGAAAACTTGTAGTTTGGGGTGTTGGAGCTGGCAGTGTAGAGCAGAAATGAGCGTAGAATGAGTATTTGTGGAGGAAAGGATGACTGATCCCAAACGGGGAAACTGGCTTTGCTCTCTGGAGACTGGGAGGAGCCCCCCGTGCCCTGACCCCCAGCCTGCGGCAGCACGGCTGCGGCTGGAGCATCCTCTGCCAGAGCAAAGCCTTTGGGAAGGAGCCCCCCAGGCACCGGTGTTCAGGGTAGCTGCTAAACCTGCACTACTGGGAATGCTGGGGAGAGGCTGGTTGTGGTAGTTGCCCCAGCAGCAGCCCTGGGAGCCTGTTCACACCAGGATGTCCTGGGAAAATAAATATTTATGAGGAAAAGCCACAAACTGCCAAGTTATCCTGCGAATTATCAGAGAACTGGAACATATTGTGGAGGGAAAAGGTATTTTCTGAAGACCTTTCAAGCACAAAGCCTCATTCTCTGCAATGCTCATCTTCAAAAACTAAGAATGGGGAAGGATTAATGGTCCAGGAGCCCAAGAATTCACACTTCCTGGAACAAAGAACAAAGATGTTAAGCCTGTCTTCAAATGTCCCTGTTTTCTACAAAGGAATATAATTTTGCTTCTGTCATCATTTCAAAAAATGCTTTCTCCACAATGATTTCTTTTCCAAAGTCAAAGAGCTGAAATCTTGAAGAAAAAAATAAAAAAAAAGAAGTGAAGAAAAAACCCCTCACATTTTCTGAAAAAAACCCAACAAAACAACAAACCAAAACCCAAACCAGCAACACAGCCTCTTATTTTGCTGGCACAGGCAGAACTTATTTGAAACAAGAAGAAAGAAGAAGAAGCTGAACATGTTTCAATTAAAAAAACATTATTAGCTCACAAAGGCAGAGATATAAAAGGGTCTGCTTGTCGGGAGAGCGATGGGGCTGCCTGCTGTGAGCGTGCAAGCGGCGTGAGCGTCCTGGGGGACCATGGGAGTGGTACCTGCTGCCCGGCTGGGGTGCTGCTGGCTCAGCAGTGAGGATGGAGCACAAGGGTGGTGAGGAGCAGCTGAGGGCCCTGGGCTTGTTGAGCCTGGAGAGAAGGAGGCTCAGGGGAGACCTTCTGGCTCTGACAGCTCCTGACAGGAGGTTGGAGCCAGGGGGGGTCGGGCTCTGCTCCCAAGGAACAAGGGACAGCACAAGAGGAACCGGCCTCAAGCTGCCACAGGTTTAGGTTGGAGCTGAGGAACAATTTCTTCCACCCCCTCCAGGGCTGTCCAGGGCTGTCCCAGGCTGCCCAGGGCAGGGGTGGAGTCCCCGTGATCCTCCAGGGATCCAAGGGATCCTCCAGGGTTTCCAAGCCATGGAGCTGTGGTGCTGAGGACCATGGGTCAGTGGTGCCCTGGCAGTGCTGGGTTAATGGTTGGACTTGATCTGAAAGGTCTCTGCCAAACAAAACAATTCTATGATTCTATGAACAAAAAATCTGTGTAAACAGAGAGCCAGGCACTCCAACGAGATCTTCCCATCAATCAGGAGAGGCCTTCTGATCTGACGTGTGACACACAGCCCAGCAGCAAAGGACCACAGCTGCTGCCTGCTGCTGCTGGAGAGTTTGTGCAGAAAGCAGAGGACACGTTTCATACAGAAATTAAGGAGCCAAGCAAAGCACCATTCTCTGAGCAGCTGCCACAGGGGCTGAGCACATAGGGAAAACAGGGGTGCTACAGGAGCTAGAATCCAAAGAAAAGCAGAGGAGCTGGTGCATCAGCCCGAGCCCACTGCCAGGGAGTTCCCGGGCAGCCACGCATGGGGCTCGGGCAGCACTGAGGCGGACGCAGCAGCGCGGTCCCTCTGGGTGCAATTACAGAGTTCCTGCTTTGCCGTGGGACTTCAGGGGCTGCACAACTCCCCACTTCAGTAACAACTCCGTAGGCGACAGTAACAGTGCAACAGAAATTGAAACTTTTGGACATTGACATCCATTTTATGGACCCATAAAATCAGCAGACTGTAAGACAAGCCACCCTAGCTTCATGTCCGTGTGCCATCTGCATCTCATTAACTTCATTCTGAACCCCTCTAAAAGAGAGCGCTGCGATGACTTGGCTTTTGACGTCTGCTCTTGCAGGTCTGCCCAAGCAGTCGCTGATTTCAGTGTATTTTTACAATGGGACTCAAGAGAAGTGTTCCAAATCTATGTAAGTGTTTCCGTTTTTCCTTCTGGAGTCTAACCACCAGGTGAGAAGTTCAGGAGAGAGCAGCCTGGGAGCAAAAAGCAACTGAAGTCATATTCAGGAGGGAAAAAAAAAAAAGAAAAACAAAAAGAAAAACTTTAAAAAAAGCGTAATTCCTGCCTCTTGGGGGCTGAAAAATTGATCTCCAATCACCCCTGCCTCCCTCAGATCGCAGCTTTGATCACTGCAGCCCACTGCTCGGCATCCTCCACCCCCGGGGCTTTCTGACTGGAGCCAAGCTTGGCAGTGTGGCAAGAAACGACTGCTGTTGAGATGCAGTTCCCAAGTTCTCCAGTGCCACCAGAGTCCTTGACGCTGTTCAAAACCAATAGAGGAAATTTTTGCCGTGAACTCTGCTGCTTCATAAACAGGCGCACAAAGATGTTCATTAATTTATGTGAGCCTGAAGATTGAAGAATTGTTTTAGTTCGCTTGCATCACGACGTTATTGTTCTCTTATCTATTTCGGTTTGTGCGAAGATTAAGGGAAAGCAGACCTAAATTAAAGCATTTCACACAAGAAAGGGCTTGGAGAAAGAGGAATTCCCTGATTGTCTGGCTTAGTTCAATGGTCAGTTGTTTTTGCTTTGTCTTCATCATTCTCCAAAAATATTTTCATCACCCACTTATTAACTGTTGGGGATGCATCTCCTCTACCCTTCCTTCTTTTGCATTCCTTCCTCTATTTTCCCCTTACCATTTTCTTCCTCAGTTCATCATTGTCATTGTGACAAATAGAGTTTTACAGATTAAATTGCTTTTCTTGTTATAATTCCAGTACCATAAGAATGTTAATTAGGGTTGCTTATGTTTCAGAAGCTATTTAAAATGTACTGTAAGATCATACACTATTCTTCACCTCCGTATGTAACTCCCACTATTGCTGGTAAAAAAAATGTTCCTACAATTTGAAGACTGGATTTTTTTTCCCCTTTTTTTTTCTTTCCTGTGGGTAGCATATATAGAAAACAAAGTTTCACTTTCTGACTTAAGGTCTGTCAAAGTGCCTCTGAAAGTCACAAGCACAATAAAATCAACTCTTCCCACAGTTCCGCTGGAAATTTCCATCCCTGTCTTCTCTCTGGGGGCCCTTCGTCACCGAGGGCTTTGTGGAGAGAGCAGCAGCCTTGCCATTAGAGCCTGCCAAGCCCTGCGGGTTTTTCTCTGAAGGGAGGGCTTTTGGAAATATTCTTCCTCCACTCCCAGGGAAAACTTGTGATTGCGTTTGAGGAAAAGGGAATGTCTTGTGGATTTCTTTTGTGGGGTGTGTAGGGGTTGTAAATGACTTTTTTTCCAGGACAGGGAAGGTCAGGTGCTGGGTGCTGGGGTCTCCCCGGCTCAGCTCTCCCGGGAGCTCTGCCTTGGCAGACGTGGCCACTCCTGCTGCTCCTGCTCAGCGCTGGCAGCTCCTCACCACTCGCCCGGATTGATGAATCCGCCTCGCAGCGGTGGGAGATAAACCACTATCACTGACCTTGCTGTAAGCGGTTTAACGCGGCACGCTGAGAAAACAGATGTTTATAGAGCGGGAAAATCGTCACGGAAGTTGATCACATTCTTCCGTTGCTTGACCAAAGGAGTTCCCGGGGCTGGCGTGTCGGCGGCAGAGCCTCGTTTGGTACGGGTGGGTAGGTAGGGAGTGGAGAGCTGGTGAATTATAAACAATCCAGCAAAAAAGGTATAATGGCAGAAAATGAATTAAAATTACAGCCGGTCGTTTCCATGAAATGGAGTAGAGCGCTGTGTATGATACAACGCTGCGCTTGAAAGCAGGAGTGCATTTGCTGTCATTATTCTTGTAGGCTGAACAGCATAAAACAAGATACACTAATGGTGATGCCTCTGACAGCAGCTGAAATTGCCCGCAGCAGCTCTCCCCACTTCACCTGGTAGCGTTACGTAAAATTAAAAGACTGGCTTGAGGAAATCTGCTGGGGATTGTTCTTATTGAGTGGGAGAGAAAAGAAATGTTCGCCTAGGTTTGGGGTTTTTTTGGTTTTATTTTTTGCCTTTCTTTTTCTTTTATAAGAGAACACAGAGTAATATTATACAGAAAGGATGTTACTATGACACTGATGAATGTGCTGAAAAAAGGGACAGATTCATATAAATTATTTATGATTAATGTATTATAGTTTACCAGAACATTTTAAATATAGAGATTTCTGTATTTCTTAACATTATTACGGAGATGTAAGAAAAACATTAGCAGCAAATATCTGCAGCTAATAACCATGTAGGGGAGTCTATTTGGGTGAGAAGAGGAGGAGATTAGAGACCCCCAGGGCCGTGTTTGCAGTACCCGGCCTGTGGCCCACCGAGGGCTTTGGGCTCTGCCGCCAGCCCTGCCGTCAGCTGCCCAGGTCCCACCCACATTCCCGTGCTGAGCCTCTTCTTGCGCAAATACATCTATTGCACAGCAGCTGAAGAGGGTAATAAAGTTAACCAGCACACAGACGGGCTCTGAAGAGAAGCACTATTACTGGTCTATGCGTATGTACACGCTGTATACTTCCCTACCTCCATATACACGTGCACATTTATATCTACAGGGGTGGTAGAACTCCCATCCCTGGCACCGTTCCTGGGGAGGTTGGCCGGGGCTCTGAGCAACCGGCTCTAGTTGCAGATGTCCCTGCTCCCTGCAGGAAGGTTGGACCAGATGTCCCTTCCAACCCAAACCAGTCTATGATGCTGTGATTATGTGCTTCTATGATTTGATGATATATCATGGGAGCAGCCCTGAGCTGAACCTGCTCACAGCCTGGCTGCAGGACACAGGGCTCCCACCCTCTGGTCCCCAGCACGCTGTCCTCCTCTGCACCCTGTTCCCATCCCCGCCTAGAACAGTGGGGACAACATCAGTGAGAGTTTTCAGGTCTGGACTTCTGGAAAAAAACAGAAGAAAAAAACAACCAGCCTTCACTTCATATTAAGGCCAGTCTGTCAGACGAAGCGAGATGATTCAGTGAAAGCAGCCATGTCTGTTATCTGCAGTGGCCTGTTGGCTCACTGGGCTACCACAGGTCACAACGCATACGGCTCATGACAGCCCTGCGCAGGTGAAGTAAATCCACTTTCATTCCTTTCACTCGACTTCTTTTGGGTGCAGGACCCAGGAAAGCATCATCTGTTTTTTTCCTGTCCAGGATGCAGGAGAACACCAGGAGATAGGCAAAGCCATTTGGGAGAGGCCAGCACTGCCCTGCCAGTGCTTGCACCTGGTGAGGACCCTGTGCAGCAGGAACTCCTGTGGGGATGGGTGGGAAGAGCTCTTGTGCTGTGCTGACAAGTGTTGGTTCACAGGCACTTGGTGTTTTGTATAGATTGTCAGTTAATTCATGCAGAGAGGAGCTCCTCGCAATACTTGTGCTCCAGACCCTTCCCCAGCTCCACTGCCCTTCTCTGGACACACTCCCCAGGGCCTTTCCCACCGGGCACTTTCCAGCCTCTCTGCCCCAGCCTGGAGCAGTGCAGGGGGTTGGTGTGACCCAAAGGCAGCACCAAGTGCATTTGACCTTGCTGAACCTCATCCCATTGGCCTCACCCATCAATCCAGCCTGACCAGACCCCTCTGTAGAGCCTCCCAACCCTTGAGCAGATCAACAGTCCCACCCAACTTGGCATCATCTGCAAACTTACCGAGGCAACATCATTGCATAAGCTGTTTACCTACCTGGTAACCCATAAGCAAGGAGCCAGAGAAATGTAAGGCTCCCCTTGGAGGGGTTTGATCCTCGGCGCTGCCTCACCCGAGGGCAGATGGGGCGTCCCGGCGAGCCAGTGGGCACCCGGCACAGCCACACCATGGGCACACCAGCTGCCTGTGCCTGCAGAGGAGGGGCAGAAAGTCTCCAGGGTTATTATGCATCATCAAATTTCCCAATCACTTCAGCCAATTACTTCTGAGGAGTTTTTGATTAAATTTACATAAAATGTATCCTCCCTCCCTCGATGGCTTGTTACAACTGCTGTATTATTATTTCTTGCACAACCCTTTCTGGGAGCAGGGATGATCTCCAGCTGCGGAGGAGCTTGCCTTGCCTCCAGCAATCCTTCAGAAAGCCCGTGAGAAAGCACCTGGGGGTGGCAAGGTCCCAGGTTCCCCCTCATTTAGCGTTCACAGTCTTTGTGGTGAACCATTGTTATTGTTGTTTTAGAGACATGTAACTTCTGGCTAGTTTTGTTCCTCTGAGAGAAGAGATTAAAGCCTGAGCACGGCACGCTGGCAGGCTTTGGAGAGCTGCGTAAGATTTCAGCAGGTTCACCCACGCCTGCTCATCACCCAGCGTTGCGAGATCCTGCTGCTGCTCGGTGCGAGTTTCCTGTCAAGCCTGATGTTGTGGAGCACTGAGCTCCAGGCTGGGGGGCTTGGGCAGGGTCCTGAGACAGGTTAAGAACAGGACCGTGTTTTGGACTCAGTATGAGAAGAATGCTGATAATATCCTGATAGCTGTTACCAGGAAATCAAGGACTTTCCAGCTTCCCGTGCTTTGCTGCTGTGCAGGGGCACAGGCAGCTGGGAGGGGCCGTGGCCAGGATTAGCCACCCGAACTAGCCAGGGGACATTCCCTACCACAGGACACCCTGCCCAGCAGAGAAACTGGGGAGAGTTGGCCAGGGGGGCAGATGGCTGCTGCAGCATCTGTCAGTGGGTGGTGAGCGATTGCAATGGGCATCCCTTGTTCTTTTCTTGGGTTTAATTTATCTTTTTTTTTTTTTTTAATATTACTTTTAGTTACTTTTATTATTAGTAGTATTATTATACCCCACTTTTAATTTAGTTATTAAACTGTTCTTACTCAACCCACGAGTTTCACCTTTTTTAAGCTCTCCTCCCCATCCCACCAGGAGCAGGGAGTGAGCGGCTGTGTGGGGCTTGGTTGGGGTTAAGCCACCAGAGAGGAGCTGTTGACCCAAAGCCTGCACAGCTCCGTTGCTGGCCAGTAAGACACGACCTGTTGGCCACAGGCCCTGCTTTTCCTTTTTCCATTCTTTTTTTTTTAATCGTGCATTCACAATTTAAATATGGATTACATTTACATAATATAATCATTTCCCATCATTTAAAATACCACTATTCTATTATTCCAGTGTTAATCAGGCTGTCTGAATACCTGAACATAATGATCCCTTCCAGCCTTAAAACCCATCAGACAGCGTCCAGCTCCTGGCGCGGCTGACCCGAGCGGCTCAGCCACTGCTGAAGGTGCGCACGCCGTTTTATTGCATGGAGATGTATCTGGATGGACTGGGAAAACAAGGGCAAGATGGGTGTGCGAGATGCTGCAGGTAGGAAGCAACACCGAGCTTGCAGCAGCTCCGCAGACTGGCAGCATGGGCAGGGTGGGTGCAGGAGGAAGGAAGCAGCGCCGGTGGATGCAAGGTCTCAAGAACCCTAACAGATACTAAAAAAAAAGAAAACAAAACAGCCAAAAAACCAAGCCAAACTTCATATTAAATCTACTTTGGGTAACCGTGACCCACTTCACAACGACTCACAACATCACCGCCAGCTGACACCAGTCACATCTGTAATCTTTACCATCCTGGGTTGTGATGATTTAATAATGTGCATTGTCAAATTTTGTCTTTAAATTTTAATTGCTAAAATTAATCTTTGAAGAATATTTTTTGGTATCAAGAATGTAAATAGAAATAGGGGAGAATGGGAATAATATGAATAATTCAGCCTTACAATATGCAAGTTTTATACTTGGAAATGATTCACTCCCACTGTATATTCAGTCATCACAAAGTGCAGACATTAAAACATGGAAAAAAGTGTGAATAGGCCATAATTATTTAATGGCGTCGTAAGATTAGAATTTTTAGATCGTATTTTAATTATAATGTACCTTACAGTGTGAATTTCGTGTCCTGAGTTTATAGAAGGGCCTGCTTACTTCAGAAGAAGGGAGCACCTGGTGCTGGCTTGCCATGAGTGCTGTGTCTGCCACTCCGCGCTGAGTGGGTCGCGGCTCTGCCGAAGGGCCGTGTGTGGATTCCCCTCTGCCAGGCAGGAGATCTGACATCACACGCGGCATAGGTGTGTCCTCGCTGAGTTGCAGGGCTGCGATCTGCTCGTTCCGCTGCAAGGAACACGAGCAGGCTGCCCGAGTCGGCTTGGTGAGCAGAGCTGACACGCTGCTGGTGGCACTCCAGGTGCTTGTCTCTGCTGGAGGTCGGGGGCCAGAAATTGCTGCCACCAAGGTGAGGCAGGACCTGATGGAGGCACCGCTGCTCTGCTCTCCTTTACCCACACGACTCCATGCTCTCTGAAACCTCTGGGGAAGGAAAAATATATGAGAACTTCCTCCCTTGCCTCATTGGCCTGAAGGTGTAAGTCTCCTATTGCATCATGAACTTCACAGAATCATAGAATTGTTTTGGTTGGCAGAGATCTTTAAATTCACAGAGTCCAACCCTTCCCCCAGCACTGCCAGGGCACCACTGACCCCTGTCCCTCAGCACCACAGCTCCACAGGGGGCTTG